>JAQFWX010000046.1:0-289473 GCA_027605045.1 Phallus indusiatus
TAAACCCTAAACCCTAAACCTAAACCCTAAACCCTAAACCCTAAACCCTAAACCCTAAACCCTAAACCCTAAACCCTAAACCCTAAACCCTAAACCCTAAACCCTAAACCCTAAACCCTAAACCCTAAACCCTAAACCCTAAACTCTAAACCCTAAACCCTAAACCCTAAACCCTAAACCCTAAACCCTAAACCCTAAACCCTAAACCCTAAACCCTAAACCCTAAACCCTAACAAACTATCCTAGCGGTTTTTCATCCCTCCACCAATTCCACTCACACCGGGGTTTTGACCCTCACCAATTTCCACTCACACCTGGTTTCTGTCCCTCCCCCAATTCCACTAGCACCTGGTTTTCAATCCTCCCCAATTCCACTCACACCGGGTTTCATCCCTTCCCCAATTCCACTCACTCCCAGTTTCTGTCCCTCTCCCAATTCCACTAGCACCCGGTTTTCAATCCTCCCCAATTCCACTCCCATCACATTTTTGTCCCTTCCCCAGCTTCATCCCTCCACCAATTCAACTCATACCAGGTTTTCGTCCCTTCCCCAATTCCACTCATACTGAACTTTTGACCTTCTGCCAATTCAACCCCCACCAGAATTTTGTCCTTCCACCAATTCCACTCACACTGTCATTCTGACCCTCCACCCCAAACTCACATCCACTTTTCATCCTCCACCAATTCCAAACTCCAACCATCATCCCATTTCAACCACCCAAATACAGTCCAGCATCAAAATACAACTCCACATCAACATCCAGATTAACACCCTCCACATCAATCAAATCCATCTAACTATTACCGTCTCCACTGCCCTTCTACAATCACACCAGATTCAAATATCAGATTCAACTTCTCAACTTTTCAAGATCCCAATCAGACCAAGCCCCAAATCCAGATTGAAATATAACACCAACACATCAGACCGTCACCAAAACTCCAGATTTGAACTAAAATACAACCACAATTGTTACAAGTACAACATTGTCTCGATCAAATACTGAATGCCGTCTCAGATCCCCAAGTGACCTACACATCCTTCTACAGGGAAAACCAGAAGTCCAGAAATACTAGAACTGTAGAACCGTAAATCAAAACGTAAAAACATGTCAAGTGAAAACCAGCAAGGAACTAGAAGTCAGAGTTTGCGTAAAACAGTTCTATCCACCTCAATTCTCTTTCAAACTTATCCAAACAAAAAACATACTAAATAAAATAATTCTCTCTGCAAATCCTATTAGACAAATCTCCCTATTTACACCCTTTCATACAAAATCAGAAATAACTAAACTTTGCGTAAAACAATTCTAGAGAGCTCATTTCTCCTTCAAATTGTACCAGAGAAAAACATACTAAATAAATTTATTTTATCTACAAACAGTACTAAATCTTCATCAGCCCCTAATCAGCTAGTATTCATTAGAAGTTCCAAAACAAAGTTCCAAAACAAAGTTCGCATTACAAGACCGAAATCACAACCAACTCAATTTCAAGTCCCAGTCTGAAATACAAGATAGCTTACACAACCCGAGACAAGCTACCAAAACAGAATTCAAGACTCCCATCTTGTGCATATATCCAGTCATAACAAGACAAGTCCCTTACCAAAACCGAGACTTGAATCAGAGTTGAAATATTTACAAGTCAAAAAGAAATACCAGCTCAATGTCAATCCAAAAGGACTGCCAAAAGTACCCAAGTATTACCATTCCCATCCCACTCGTCATGTCTTTGTCCATCCACCAGTTTCGACTCTCATTATTCCATCTCAACCTTCTCAGATTAAACAGTCTGAACAATCTATGTCATCATCACTGTCAGGGTACGTCTCTGGTCTACGGTCACTCTAGTATATTAGCGTAGTATAGTATAACCTACTTAGATGCCTACGCGCTCTACGTCGGTCATACGGTACCCGGTATACCGGTCCGTATTTATCCCTCGCGTATTCTTCCGAACTCTCCCCGTTTCTCCGTTCGCTCCATTCTGCCCTATCTCCCTCTTTCTCTACGTCATCCGTATTGTCCTCGGCTACCGTCCTTCCTATTGGTAGATAATGCACCTGATAGCTATTGGTTAGAGATAGCGTAATCATGTATATATACAACTGTGCGCGCATGAGTAGTTCCTTGTGCTATTATAGACTGGGTTACTGGGTTATAGTAGCAGTCTGATCCTTAAGTCTAATCGCTGAACGATCGTGCCCTAACAATCACCGGTTGTTGCACAAGCTCAAGCACCAGTCCCAGCTTTACCACAACCAGCCAAACAATACCAAATCACTTATCACATAGCATATACTCACCCGTAACAAAAAATGCCCCAATACCAGTTAGTGCCTCACTGGAGAGTCACTTATAAGTTAAAATCCATACAATCAACACCTTCTACGGGAGCGGTAAAATCAGAACATTAGAATAAAACAGGATTCAAGCTAGAGTCCCATCACACCCATAACAGAAGACTGAAATCAAAATACAAGTTCCAGTTCCAGTTATTCAATCCAGAAGTAAATATTTCAAGAGTCCCACCTTATACATCCATCGTGCATATACTTACCCGTAATACAAGTTAAAAATTACCAAATCCAAGACTCGGAACTCGTAGCAATAATATATATTTAGAGTCCGCATTGAAATTCAAGTTATGTCCAGCTCACATTCATTTATCACATAGCATATACTTACCCGTAACCCCCGACTCGAGTTACTTCAAAACTCACCGTTAACAAAAGATTGCAAATATTTCTACTCAGAGTTTGCGTAAAACAGATCTAACCAGCTCAATTCTCTTTCAAGCTTCTCCAAATAAAAACGTACTAAATCAAATAATTCTCTCTACAAATCATATTAGACGTACGTGAATATCTGATCAGTCAAATCTCCCTAAACCCAACCTTTCATACAAAATCAGAAATAACTAAACTTTGCGTAAAATGGTCCTACACAGCTCAATTCTCCTTCAAATTTCTCCACAAACCGTATTAGAACTACGTGAATATCTGATCAGTCAAATCTTCCTATTACTAGCATTTCATATACAATTGGAAATAACTAAAGTTTGCGTAAAACAGTTCTATCCACCTCAATTCTCCTTCAGATTTCTCCAAACAAAACACGTATTGAATAAAATAATTTTCTTCACAATCCATATTAGGAGTACCTGAATATCTGATCAGTCATATCTTCCCATTACCACCGTTTCATACACAATTGGAAATAACTAAACTTTGCGTAAAATAGATCTACACAGCTCAATTCTCCTTCAAGCTCCTTTAAAAAAAACGTACTCCATCATTTAATATTCCTCACAAACTATATTAAGAGTATGTAACCGTTTCATTGGTTCAATCTCGTTATTAGAATAGTGGAATTCAAAATTGAGAATAACTCAAGTCAGAGTGCCACAGATATACAGAGATCGATTCTGCTTCAAATTGTACCAAAAAAACATACTAGATCGTTTATTTATATCTACAGGATTGCAAATATTTCCGGTCAGAAAAAACTCCCTAAGTATGAGATCGAGCGAAATATATTACAAGACCGAAATACAAGTTTGCGTAAAACAGTTTTATCCACCTCAATTTTCTTTCAATCTTCTCCAAACAAAAATCGTACTAAATAAAATAATTCTCTCTACAATTCCTATTAAAAGTACATTAATATCTGATCAGTCAAATCTCCCTATTACCAGCCTTTCATTCAAAATCAGAAATAACCAAAGTTTGCGTAAAACAGTTCTACACAGCTCATTTCTCCTTCAAATTGTACCAGAAAAAAACGTACTAAATCAATTTATTTTATCTACAAACAGTACTAAATCTTCATCAGCCCCTAATCAGCTAGAAGACGCGGTATAGCATAAATTCATACAGTGTCATTCAAACTGCACTTAAAGCATCCATCAAAATTACCCTTATTTTCCCTGCCCTAAAATTATTAAAAATAACTAATAGATATAACAAATAACACTACAAATTTTTATACTATATTTCTACAACAGTTCTCACAGTACAAAGTACTATCTCCTCCAAATCAGTCTCTCCTCAAAGTAGCATGTAAATACCAATATCATTCTACAGAGCCCAATTCTTCTCGGAATAAAGTTCTAAAACAAGACGTACTAAATCAATTTTTTTTCTCTACAATTCTTATTAAGCATGTCTCACTAGTTTATTATGCAAACGCTCGTTTCCGAGTGTTATATACCTAAGCTACATCCATTCACTTAAATAAAACATGTTCCAAAAATTCCCTGACATAGGTATATGCGGGGTCAAAAAATAGAGAAAAAAAATCCATTCTACCCATGTTTTTTTCTTGTAATTCCGTTAAGAACTGAGCATTCTAGAGTAAAAACAATATTGCACAAACTCACTGTACTGACACTCACCCACAGGAAGTTCCCCGAGTTCCCCGAGGCAACAAGCACCCATAAGGTTATTTGTAGACATTCTAAAAATAGCGAACCCATCTTTTTCGGTTTTTGATTTGGCCGAGTTTTCGGGTCTCTAGAGCCAAAACAAAAAATTTGCACAAATGCCTCGAAAATTCACTGTAGTTTTGGCTCTACAGACCTGAATTCTTCACCAAATTGAAAAAGAAAAAAACGTAGTAAATATTTTTTAAATCTCTATCAACGGCGTTATACGTCGGGCGCTTATCTGATAAGCGCCCGTGCGCGCGCAATCTTTCCTGTGTTGTACAGCTAGCTGAGTTCGAATTCAACTCTCTCACCACTCTGCCTTCCCCCACCATCCTCCCCTTCCCCATCCACCCAAATCTCCCTCATATTTTCGCTTTTTTCATTTATTCTACCTCTCCTCCATTCCATCCACCTATTCTACAGCGTTTTGGAGGGTTTTCTGTGCCGGATGGGTCAGATAAAGGCAAGGTTTGGATCAGTGTCATCCAGGTGAGTAGCGTTCCGGTTTTTCGTTCTTTTTTCCGTTTTTTTCTGATTTCCTGTCATCTTCCTAGGTATGTCATGCTCTCTGGAGCTGGGGACATTTCCCCTCGTCTTTTGGCAGCCTGCGGACCGGTGCACAACTTCATCATCAGCGCAACGTCCCGTTGCCGTTCATCAGGCCGCCGCTCTGAAGATCTTGAAGTGCACCGTCCCGCTCGTTGTCATCGGACAACATCTTGGTTTGAGGGCTACGTGGCCTTTGCCGGGATTATCACCACATGACTTATGTCATGATTAATTCTTTGCGTCCAGTCGATTAAGAACGACCGTTGATGCTCCCTTCGGGGATGTAGGTGTTTTTTTACTCTCTTTAATATAACGGTATACCGTTGTTATGACGGTACACTGTTATTATGACGGTGTACCGTTATATTGACGGTATACTGTTATGTTGACGCTACGCTGTCCGTTCAACGCTACGCTGCCCATGCAACGTTATGCTGCCCGTACAACGTTACGCTGTCCGTGCAACGTTATGCTGTCTGTGCAACGTTACGCTGCCCGTGTAAACATTACGCTGCCCGCGCAACGCTACACTGCCCGCGCAACGCTACACTGCCCGTACAACGCTACACTGCCCGTACAACGCTACGCTGTCTGTGCAATGTTACACTGCCAGTATACTGTTATGCTGTCAGTGCAGTGTTATACAGTCCGTGCAATGTTACGCTGTCCGTACAATGTTACGCGGCCAGGGTACCCTTACACCGTCAGTGTACCAGTATGCTGTCGGTGCAGTGTTACGCTGCCAGTGTACCATTACGCTGCCACTACCAGTATACCATTACGCTCTCAGCGTACCGCTTTACAAGTATTTACTATATGTATATTAACTAACATAATAAAAGTTATTATATTATTTAAACAAATACATTGAAATATACAAAAATAAAATGAACACGAACGTGCAGTAACACTAAGCGGAGAGTGATGCTAAGCGGAAAGCACTCTAAGCGGAGAGCACTCCAACTCACCACGGAGACTCTCACTAAGCGGAGAGGGTAGTTAAGCGGAGAGGGCAGTTAAGCGGGGAGGTATCCCAAGCGGAGAGTAGAGAGTGCTTACCGGAGAGACTCTCCTTGATCAAATGCTAAGCGGAGAGCCTGTTAAGCGGAGAGACTACTACAAATACATTAAATATACTAACCGGAGAGGTAGAGTCACCCGAGCGATCAAATTTCGATAGACCGGAGCAATCAAAATGATGAACGCTGGTACTGAATGGGCCAGGGACAGAACTGAATAGATCAGCCCACTTAAGCGGAGACTCTCCGCTTGCAATACCGGAGGGTCCGGTAGCTCATTCATTAGAGTAGGCCCTGCAAATGTTCAAAACCTTCACAGACTCCATAGACGGTTGGAGAGACACCTTCCCTACCAAACTAGATTACACTTACTCTCACTCCGGCACACACAGACATTCTAGAATAGACCGCATATACATAACCCGCAAATACCTGAAATTTGCCAATAAATGGGAGATAAATGCCCCGGCAATCCCAACTGATCACAAAATAATATCCTGCCAAATCCAATATCCCCATGAACCTAAGACAGGAAAGGGAAGATGGTACATCCCAGCATTCGTCACAGACAACAACAGCTTCCTAAGAGAAGTTTGCGACAAAACACGTCTATCAGCCCATGAAATCCTAAACGGGCCAACCCCCCAAATAGCATACAAACAACTGAAAAACCAAATTATCCGCATAGCACGAAAATACGCAGGGAAACACGGACAAATCCTAGAAAAGGGAATCCAAGACCTACAGAAATCCCTAGAAGGAATCAAAAATCTGGAAGGTCAAGACGAGCAAGAAAAACGAATAAAAATCAGCACGCTGGAAGCGGAAATTTTCGAACTCACAAGAAAAAAGCACCTAAGGAAAAGGTCCAATATCTCTACCAGAGCGAAGCTGGAAAAAGAAACCATAGGCAAGCACTGGCTAAGGAAAATAAAAGAGCCGCGAAACACCAGCGCAATCACCGGTCTACACAACTCACCAGGCCCAAACCCCGGCATAACAAAATCATCCAAACGGATGGCAGAGATAGCACGCAAACACCACGAAAACCTCCAGCAATCCGATATAGACCCCACCCAAAGCCAAGAGGAAAGAACTGCAGAAATAAGAGAAATCACCCAACAACTAACTGCCAGACTCTCCCCGGAGAGCCAGCGCGAACTAGAACACCTGATTAGTGCAGAAGAAATAAGTCACACAATAAAAAAAGCCCCAAATGAATCTTCTGCCGGACTAGATGGCATACCAAATGAGCTATGGAAAAGACTTCTCGTGTTCACTCCTAAGAAGGAAAAAACCAAGAAGAAATTCCCAAACTAGATGTAGAAAAATCCTAGAAAAGGTTTTCAACGACATTGAGCTAAACGGACCCCATCCAGATCTTAAATTCAGCGAAGGTTGGCTCTGTCCAATATACAAAAAAGGGGATAAAAAAGACATTGGAAACTACCGACCAATTACAGTACTAAACACCGATTACCGAATCATGACTAAAATCCTTACAACTCGCCTAAGTCCAATAGCGAAAGAAATCATACACCCGGACCAAGCGGGTTTCATGAAAGGCAGACAAATCTTCGACCAGACAGACCTGGCACAAACAATGGTACACTACGCCGAAACAATGGAACAAAATGGAGTGATAATAAGCCTAGACCAAGAAAAGGCCTACGATAAAATAAGGCATGACTTCTTTTGGGAATCACTAATGGCGTTAAACTTTCCAGAAAAGTTTATTAGAATAATTAAAAACCTGTACAAAAATGCAGAAACAGTAGTAATACTAAACGGAGTCCTAAGTGAACCCATAAAAATAACAAGAGGAGTTCGGCAAGGAGACCCCCTGTCCTGCCTACTATTCAACACCGCAATAGAATCCTTAGCCCAAATGCTGAGAGACTCAAACCTTCACGGATTTGAAATACCGGCTAAAAGAGACCGCCTAATAGCATCACTGTTCGCCGACGACACAACCACATACCTCTCCTCCCTAGATAATTTCCACGACCTAAACATCATCCTCCAAAAATGGTGTAAAGCCTCCGGAGCCAAATTTAACCTATCTAAGACCAATGTCCTACCTATAGGAACAACAGATTACAGGTCAACAGTGATAAACACACGAAAACTAAATGTGACCCACCAAGAAATCCCAGAAAACATCCCAATTGTCCCCGACAATCAACCTGTTAGAATTTTAGGAAGCTTCATAGGTAATGGAACAGACCAGATATCAATCTGGACTCCAACGGTAGAAACTATCCGCCACAACCTCGGGATATGGAAAAAGAGCACCTCACCCTAGAAGGCAAACGCCTCATAATCAACCTAGAAGTAGGGAGCCGAACACAATACCTCACCAGAGTCCAAGGAATGCCACCTGAAGTCCTCCGACAAATTGAGAAACTGGTCAGGGACTTCCTATGGGATGACAAGCGATCAGACGTCAAGATGGACACTATGCGCCAACCACACTCCAAAGGTGGAAAAAAGTGCCTAGACGTCAAAATAAGAAATGATGCAATAGAACTAATGAAACTCAAAAGTTACCTGATAAGAGACGAATCTAGACCTACATGGGCCTATGTCGCAGATGAACTCATAAAAACCAACGCGCGAGACGGAATAAGAACAGATTTATCAGAAACTACTGAAAATATCTTCCTTCAAAACTGGAAACCGAAACTTAACCACTACTCGACGCTTCCTAACAACCTAAAAAGAATGATCACAACGGCATACAAATACGGAACAACAATAGACGGACTCGAAATCTCCCATGAAACCAAACTAGCTATGCCATTTTGGCACCACACCGGGCTAGAAGACCAAAAAATAGGATGGAACATGGGCTCCAAAATATGCCTAAGAACCTCTCATCACATCAAAACTGTTGGGGACGCTCACCGATTCGTAAATCAGGAGCTCCCTGAAGACCACACCCCCACGAATAAATGTACCTGCCACCTATGCCACGAGGCGAAAGAAGCAGGATGCAGAAACCTTTCCACATGCCGCCAAGCCACAGCCAAACTACTCAACCTACTCCCACAAAAATGGAACCCCAACACACCTATGAACGAACAAATACCCCTAACAAAAGACCCAGAAGACGAAGAGGACAACGACCCTCCAATACAATTCCGCCATAATATAACAATACAAAACATCTACGACGGATTCAGAATAGTAACAAACAACACCGAAAGATCAAACGTACAACTCACAAGAGAACCTGTCCCCCCTACGAGAAATAAGACGGCAGCCTACACAGATGGCGCATGCTGCAAAAATGGATGCGACAACGCAACTGCAGCCGGAGGTATCTGGCATGGAAAAGACCACCCAAAAAATACGTCCATCAAACTGCCACCCAGATTCAACACGAACAACGCTGGAGAGCTAATAGCAATACTGAGACTCCTGCAAACAACACCTAAGAACGAAGACCTGGAAATACGAACAGACTCACAGTATGCTATCGACCAAATAACAAAGTATGCGCAAAAGAATGAGGACGAAGGATGGACCAGAAATGCGAATCGCGAGATTTTACAAGCGTTGATGGCATGGCTAAACTCGAGAAACGCAATAACTACCTTCACAAAAGTAAAAGGTCACTCAGGAATTGAAGGAAACGAGGGAGCGGACGAACTAGCAACCCTAGGCCTCCAAAAGGAACACGAAGACCTAATAAACCTTGATGTCCCAACATCTCACAAAACAAGAGGACTGAAACTAGCTCAAGCGACCCAGGCGCTAGTTTACCGGGCACTCATCCAGCACCAGAACTACAACGAACGTCGAAAAACAGAAATCATGCTTGATGTTATTAAGACGAACCTAGAACTAACCACCGGAGAACCACCAACAGATGAGCGACTTTGGAAATCCCTAAGAAACAAACATCTGAGTAAAGAAATACAGAATTTCCTGTGGAAGTCAATACACAATGCCTACAAAGTAGGAGAATTCTGGACTCACATAGCAGGGGCTGAAAACAACGGAATCTGCCAGAGTTGCAATACCACCGAATCTCTCCTACATATACTCACTGAATGCGATGCAATCAACTACAATACCTTGTGGAACCTTACCCAAAAACTTTGGGAACAGGCGGGATATGCCTGGCCAGAAAGAAACACCGGAACCATCCTAGGAAGCACAGCAGTAAACTTTAAAGATGAAAACAATAAGACAATAGGAGGAAAATCGAGCCTGTACACAATCCTCATGACAGAGACTGCCTTCCTACACTGGAAAGTAAGATGTAAGTGGAAAATCGAACATGAATCAGACCCAGATAAGATACCGTCCACTGCTGAACTTACCAATAAATGGATCAATACTCTAACCGAACGAATCCACCTCGACATAAGAGCAACCAACCCAAAATACGGAAAGAAATCAAAGAAGATAAAAAAGATACAGGCAATCTGGGGCCCAGTGCTCCAGAACGACCACATAAAAGATTCCACACCGGACAGCATCAGGGGTTTTTTAGTGGGTATAGCAAGAAGGCGCCCGCCATGAGTCCCACACTGCCTCAAATCGAGGCGTGCGTAATTGCATTTTCCCCCTGAGAGCGTCAACGGTTTATGAATTATATGACTATGCCACATGTTCCAACCTAGGTCACCTCGCGTGATTCTCCAGCTGTCCGTAAATGCTAGACCTTGTCTAAACACTTTATTGACTATAGCTCCAAAAAAAAAAAAAAAAAAAACAGAAGAGACAGGTGAGGTAGTAGCGGAGGTAAGGGGAGAAGGAGGAGCAAGAGGTGACCGAAAATTATAGTTAGTTATTGTCAGTTATTCCGAAATAAAATAAACTTACCGGTAAGTGCATTAAAGTGAACTGGAACAGTCGAGTATAAACCGAAATATGTGGTTGGTGGCCATTAGTGTTGTCAGAGAGTCTTCAGCGGTGGCGGGGTAATGGCGGTGGTGATAAAATTGTTTTAAAAATTAACTAAAAAGTGACGCGAATGCCAGTCTCCAGGTGCCCCCAACGAGAAGGCTCCCTTTGACTTGAAATACTGTAATCTCAGAGTGCCCCCAACGAGGAGGCTCTCTTTGACCACAGGGAGATGTATATACGGTTTATTATCATGTGATTCGAGTTCTGAAAAGGACCAAAAGAGCGAACAAAGTAAATAGATAGTAATACACCACTCACCAGGTCAATCCTGAACCTTGTCACCCTAATTCCAAACTAAAAACATCACCAGCACTCCTCCATAAGTAAATATCCCGGAGATTGATGGAAAGCATTTTAAAGAAGCTGATTTGATGGAAGAAGTGTGGCTAGATGACGAGGTGGGAAGCTACCAGGAGAAGGTGAAAAAAATTCAAACTCAGCAACTGTACAGTACATAATAAACTCACATCGTCTCAGAACAACCAGATAATAAAATTCTAAAAAGTACCTTTTGTAGAGAAAAAAAAATAAATAAATACGTTTTTTTTCTGCTCATATATTTATCAGAATTTGAGCTGTCTACAGTCAAAATACACCAAAAACTCGAAATGATACACAGGCACCCACTGCTTACATACAAATCCAACTTCGAGTCAAAGTATATGTAAGCACTTGAAAGATGCACCAGTATTTCACTTCTACAGAGCCCAATTCTTCTCGGAATACAAATCTAAGACCAGACGTACTAAATCATTTTTTTTTCTCTACAATGTTTATTATAATTATCTACTGAAATACATGGTAATTAATTAAAAAACACCGGAGAAGGGGGAGCTATGCTAAGTGGAGTGAGTACCTGGACAGGGAGCCAACCAGAGAGAAGACTTACCCGGTGAGCATCATAACTAGTAGACGGAATAGCCGGAGAGCTAAATAAGCGGAGAGTTACTATAATAGGAAGTAATTTCTTAAGCGGAGAGCTCACTTACTGAGAGAGGGAGAGTGTATTAAGTGGAGAGTGCACTAAGCGGAGAGGTGAGCTAAGCGGAGAGTACAATAATAGAGGGTACTGCTTACCGGAGAGACTCTCCTTGATGGAACACTAAGCGGAGAGGCTGTTAAGCGGTGAGACTATTAAAATCAGAGTGAGTACACTAAGCGGAGAGGTGTTGAGTCACCGGAGTGATCAAATTTCAAAACACCGGACTGATCAGAGTGATGACGCCCGTACTGAATAGATCAGGGGTAAAACTGAATTGATCAGCCTATTTAAGCGACGACTCTCCGCTTGCAATCTTGGAGGGTCCAAGATTCGATTCATTAGAGTAGAGAGAGAGAGAGAGAGAGATATGTATAATGAAAAGTTAGAAAAGGGAAAATAATACTTCTTGAAGGTTTTGCAACCAATGACCGTCCTTCTGAGTGTTCCAACTGATCATGCCATTGGCTGTGTGACTGTGGCCTTGAATGACCCTGACAAAATTGATTTTGCGGTTTCCGACACATGACAGAGTTGTATCAATATCTGAATGACTTTTGAGAGTGTAGTCGTGGCCAAGAAAATGCCATAATGTTTCATACTATAATATTGGTGAGTGTATTATGAATTTTGAATGAATAAAAAAACGCACATCATCATCTCCATGAATGTTCTTCATATTGATATGAAATGTTCATCCAAAAGATGATACAGGACCTGTCAGGGTACGCTACCGCCGTCTCTCATTTTCTTATTTATTATCATCGGCATCACTTCCTTTCTATTTTATTTATCATTTCCATATTTTACTTTCACTCTCCGTTTCCTTGTTCTGTCTCTATTTCACTTTCTCTACTCGCGCGCGTTGCGCGCTCGTACCCGGCGTGATGCCCGTGACATCACGTCGCTTAGGTTCGGTTTGGGCGCCTGGCACTTAGCTGTGTCAGGGCCACACGCCGCGTCGTCGTTTTATGTATATAGTAGCTGTACCTAGAGTGAGGGTCCCTAAGCTTGTTCTCTTAGGATCCCCTCCCTCTAGGTGAGTAGTTAGTTTCCCTTCCAATATATTATCTTAGGATCCCCTCCCTCTAGTGTGAGCTGAGTAGCCCTAACAGGACCACTACCAACTTCTGGTTGGATCCACATTGCCAGCGTGTAATTATTCTGGTGCTTATAGTAAAAGGTCCCAGCCACTTACAGGTGCTGTTGAAGTCCACAAATTCGAGACTGGGCCGCGTTCTTGTCCCAGATACACCCCCGTCCCACGTTCAACATAATCACTCGTTATTGGCCATTCAACAATCCTTTCAGTTTCATTCCAAGCCACCCTCACCCTTACTTTCGCAAGCCTCCATTGCCATAACTCACGTGTTGCAGTCGAGCATGGCTCTGAAAATGCAACAGAGTCAAACGAACTTGAAGAAAATGGATGATCACAAATATAAAGACAGGATGGAGGAGGAAATTCTCGAGTCTCTATCGAGTCTGAAGGACTCGTGTATTCTTTGCTGGTTAAAAACTGATGAAATAGTATTCGAGCACACGGCCGTACAGTGTCCCATGATAGAGTATCATGCGGCCATGCTAAACGCACTCAAAGCTGTTAGAATTCCAATAGTACCAGGACGAGAGTATACTTGTTACACATGCTACTTACCCTAGGAGAATTATAATCATAGTAGCATCTGGACTATTTTTAGAAACTGTTCCTGAAGTTCAGGGTATTTAGTTAACAGTACTTGTAAGTCTTGATATTTGACTCTCTCCTTCTCTTTTTGTTTCTTGTCTTCCAATTTCTTTTTCACTTCCCTATATTGACACTCGTATCCTTTTTACACAGCACAAACCTCTTCTTCATCTTCTTAGACTTGGATCTCTCTGATGTATACATTGAGTTTGTGATTGTCATCATCAAAGGTGAAAATATGATGGTGTTTAACTGCCTATTTAACATGCTTTTCAAATGTCTATGGTTGTAAGTCTGAAGTGTTACTTAAGATATTAGATAACATAATGCTGTTGATGTCATAGTGATGGTAGTGGTGGTCAAAAATGATATGCAACAGAGATATATATTGTTTTCATTATTCATTTCAAGATGGCCTTGTTTATTTTTTCACTATAGGACAAGCTGTCAGGCTGTCACTGCATTACAGTGTTTTGCCATCATCTAATAATAACACAGTAAATGAGTTATTTAAAAACTGGTAATAATCAATAAAGAAGAATCTATTATATATTTCAAGATATTTGAAGCTAGCACTACCTTTTATTACAAACTTAAGGTTATGGAAGTGAATAAAGATTTCTTATCATGGAAACTCTAGTATCAAATCATTGCAATTTCACCAGTTGCATTACTTAACTTCAAACTTGTCAACTTGGACAAGAGTTTGTCTGTTGCTGACCTGTTTGTGGTTTGTATTTTCCATCCTTCATGTTTTTTTCAGTGACCTATATTAATATAGTCCTTCTCCAGACATTCCCTCCTCCTCTTTAAAACTACTATAATAATACAGAACAGATGGCTATTTATTTGAACATGGCCTTATATGTTCAAGATAATAGCATAAGTTATAGAAACTAAAAAAAACAATATCCAAAATGTAAATCTGAAGTTAGACTAGAACTTATTTTCCAAGAAGATGCAAAAGCAATTGTGTCAGTAGAAAATGAAGAGAATGATGAAATTAGACTATTAGATATCCTGAACACAGGAAAAAGACTTCCAAGCCTTTTTCAGTCTCACCAAGGATAATATCATTAGCAAAGGTATTCCTCCAGAGAATATCTATAATATAAATGTAATATTTAGTATCTTCACAGTAGAAAATAAAATCCACTATACACAGAAGAGTGATGTATTTCTTGTAAAGGATTTAGGGTATTTTGAAGTGGAGGAGGTTCTTGATAAGTATTTTGTATTAGTCTAAAGGATAAGGATGTCATTATTATTTCTATCACTGCTAAATTGTTGAGGCTGAAAAATCATAAGTTGTTTTATGATTTTGAAGCTCAATACCTCCATTTGTTAATCAAAAGGCTTCCCAGCATTTTTTAAAATATCAAACTGCAATGGATGAGGGTGGTAGAGACATGAATGGCATGGAACAAAGATAGGGACTAGTGTCAAACCATTTTTATGGAAACAAGTCTTATATGGCACAGACATCAACTTTCTTCCTTACATGCTCACTCATTATATTTCACCACGGCTTCTCAGCTAAACTTAACTCCAAAATAAACTTCAGCTCTTCATCTTCATCATCACGTGCCTGTCAAATCAAACTACTCTCCAACAATAAAATGGAAGTATTTGGGTTTGGGCTCTAACATTGCCAACTTCTGACCGGACTACCTGACTCCAAGACCCGGTAGGACAAACATGTTCCGGTGTCTGCGAACAGATGCATGTGATGATGAGGCAGATCCTATACTAGGAAATTCGCTGGATTCGTCAAGACTTAACGTAGGACTCCCGTAGTTGGACGAGGTACTCCACACGGCATTGGACTAATGTTGATCCGTATTGACGACCGTATTTGGAATTGTCAAGTGTCCACCATTGATATCTTCACTATGGAACATAAGAAGAGCATCTATATTCTCGGAACGATTGAAAGCAGGGATGAATACTGAAGCTGGTGATACTGACGACAGGAACGATAACAAATCTGACGCATCCAAGTCAAATCTTCTTCTTTCCTCGTCTTCTTCGCGACTGAGCATCAAGAGATGGTCAATTGCTTCGGCTTCGGTCAGTCCCAGGTCATCTAGCAATGTCTGCTCAGCCCTGATGCCGCCATTAGCACGATTGACTCAAGCACGCTCCATTTCAATGTCTTGATTTGTCTCTTTGATGTTGCTAAGAAGGTCCATTCATACTGAATATACGTAAAATGGTAAGGAAATTTAGAAGGAAAGGGAGGAATGACTAACGCACGTCGCCATCTATTCATGGAAGTCGATATACCTCGTCCTTTGTTGGGTTTGCCGGATCGTTTGACTTTGATCTTCTTGTCAGCTGAGGCAGGTTTGGCTTGCCAAACCAATATACGAGAACCAATATTGGCAATTAATAAGTCACCCCGTATAAAGATCTGGCCAACAGAACCGTTGCAGGAGGGTCATAACCGGCGGGAGGAATGTACGAAGAAGGTCTAGTGTCAAGATATCCCAGATCTTGATAATACCATGAGAACTGTAAGAATGTCAAAAGAAAAAGGATACGACGATGATTGATCTTCATTCACCTCCCTGTCACAATGAGACTCTCGTCCGCTTCTAACGAACAAACAGTGCCATCTTCATAGACTTCCCAAGTCTGGAAGGGTTGGACGTAAGCATCAGATTGGAATAACTTCGTAGTCGCGGTTATTATTCCCAGATGAAAACACAAACTCCATGTCGTCAGAATGAGTGTCCCAGTTCCAAACAGACACATTGTCGAGAGAGTCCCCAGTCAGGATGAATGGTGATGAACATTTTGATACCCATCTCGATGGCAAGTTGATAGACAGTGTTGAAGATGTGGCTTTTGAGACGATTGGTGGCGTGGTTGTGGTGCCTGATGATGCCCCGTTGAATACAAAGCATGGTTTGAGGGACGTTATTTGAAAGCTTGCTTCAACGGCCAACACTGAAGTGCGAACAGATGACAGCCTTACGCAAAGTGTTGATATCATAGCGGTAGAAAACTGTCCTCGAAGTATCGTACGAGGATTATGACGTTGGAGAAATCTGACGTGGTATCGATAGGAAGCGACGCGGCCGTCTTCGGTTTCTCTATCCATGGTTGAGCGTTCCATATGCTGTCCTCGGCGAGAATCATATAATTGTTGGCGTCGCCTCGATGCACTTGGAAGCTTGCCCAGACAGCAAAATCACCGTTTTCGCATGCGGCAACGAGGATATCTTTGGTGGCTAGGAAAGCAAGCTCGGTACAGGCGTTTGGTGCGTCGCGATGTTCATCATCTTTGTTGATACTTCCTGACCAGAGACAGCGTAACCGTTTGCTATCCCATAGTTTGACTTGACCGCGAGAGCAACCACTAAAGATTATTCTTTATTGTCAGCCGAAGTAAAAGTCAGGCTTTGAACCTGACTCGGGTGTTCGTCCTGAGCACGGCAACGTAAGTAGCGTGGAGCTGGATGATCTGAATCCATCGCTCTCGGTACAGTCATGAGAGAGATCTCGCCATTTCGAAACCCCAAGCGATCTGCGCGATTCCACCCCGCGATGAAACGGCAACACAAGAGACGTGAGGAGAGAGTTATGTGTTCGAGTTGCCGATACCAAAGCCATTAGCTGTGCCGGATGCGTCCAAAAAGCCTCGCAAGATTTTTCCTTGAACTAAATGCGGCTTTCAAAGACATAAGAGTGAGAAGATAATACCGATGCTTACCTGTAGATGGAGAGCTACACGCGACAATACTGTATTGAAGACTTGTTGTCGTCAAGGATATATTGTCCATCAGATGTATGCTGTCGACATTCCAAGAATGCGGTTGATAGCTCATTATTGAGCTATGGGACTTCTCCCATCGCCTGAACAAACCATTGAATGTCTAAAAATCGGGATAAAGTGGCGATACTCACATTACTAATTTGTACCGCTGTATGAATTCTTTCTTCCAAGAGTTTTCTGAGCGTCGCAGCATAATTCTCTGCTATGACGATGGATAGCACTCCGAGCCCGTTCTAAAGTAACGATATGTGAAAGATCAGTACCAGGTGCTGTCATCTGTTATAGAGTTCCGGAGCTTGTGATTGACTTGAGATAAGGCGATGTGAGAGGAAGGGGTGTTGACATAGGCAATGGTAAACTGAGAGTTGATTCGGAGGGCATACTGGGCAGAGTCGAATTGAGGTTTCTTTGAAGTCGAGTTTACGGATGATACCTTATTGTTTTGTGGGTTCAGTAAGACAAAAAAAGGAAGAGGTTATGACACACTAAGAAAGTAGCCTGGATGGTCATCATTGCACGCCCCGCGCTCTCTCAAAGAAAAATCCAGAAGCGCCGAGTCGGATTGGGGCCATAATCCTAAACATCTAGTGAAGAATGAGAAGGAATGAGAAGATCGATGAGATGATGCAATGTTCGGAAGGATCGAACTGGAGGAACATCCGCAAGCTTTAGGTGATGAGAGTAGAACCCTAATTCAAACTCAGCAGTACGGATACTCTGAGAGCCATCATGCTCAAACGAGCTGAAGCTATTCTATATTTATCTCTAAGGTGAAATAGTCTGGTGTTTCCTTTGCAATAAATGCTTTGAGCGCAGGTTCATGCACATGCTTCAGAGTTTTGGTATAAATTATGATCGTCCTTATCCGAGAACTATTCCGACTCCCTTTCCTTCATCCACCATTAACCGTCCTTATAGCATTATTGCTACTTCCAGACCCATTGCAGACCAATCTTATATCACTCCTCTTGTCAATCATTTATCAAAAGTTGTACGAGCTTCATCGACTCCGATCCTTCGCATTAATACTAGGAGCTGAATTTCTCGCGGTTACCATCAGGTCTAGCCTCAGTCTGTTCTGATTTGTACGCATTGCCTACGTTACTCTCACACATACAAAGGATGGGTCACTAAAAGAAAATGCGACCAGAATCGGGCCTTCTTCGCCATGCAGTCTCAGGACAGGATTCTTCTAGATCAGGTTAGATTGGATGCGTGTTAGTCTCCTTCGTCAGATATTCTACTAACTTCTTTGCGAAGGATCGCTTGTATTATTATTCTTCTGGCACTCTTCATACTTCCGAGCCACTAAAGGTACTCCACAATGAGAGTATAAACTACACAAATGTCGTATAACGAAGAGAATAACAAGTTGACATTAAACAGATCGGAGTCGGTAGAAATACGCAGACGTAGAAGATGTTGTGACCTTTAACAACAGTCAACACCTCGAGCCACAACAGCTTGTCATGATTCGATTTCCAGGTTTTGATGTTCATGAATCATCCAGCTGGATACCTATTCCAAAAACGGGTCCATAAACGGATGGAGAGTGGCATCCCATTTTTGCCAGTTGTATACCTTCCCTCGGTTTGCTTTTCAACAATAAAGGTCATCAAATGCGCTTTATCTTTGTCTTTCGCGACTTGATATCAGACGCAATCATGTATCTTTGCTGCTCGGACATCTTTCGCTCAGGTTACGACACGTTACGCGCGGTAAGATCCTATCAAGCATTTGCCGTCTTCGTATCAGTTCTATAATATGCTCAATCCCTATCCTTAATACTTAAAGCTCCCGAAAAAAAAAACGCGTCAAAGCACATGAAAAGACTGTCAGGAATAAATAAAATTTCGCACCAAAACGAGGGGTAGTACCTCTAAGCCTAAAGACATGGTGCGATTTATGAATCACTAGGAACGAACGCGATTCTTCGCATTAATTGTTGCATGATGTTTACCGATCACTTTTATTTACCAGATACTTTGAAAATTAACCAATCTCAATGCGGCAACGACTTGTGTGATTTGAAAGCTGGCGCGCATACTTAACAGGCCGCCCACTCCATGCCTCTCGTCCCGTTGTCCGTCCCAGCATGACGGGTCGTTCATCGCAGATCGCGAAAATCTTTCTCGGATGGAGCGTAAGACAGCTCCAGCTCTTCTTTTCACTCAAATATTACGTTACAGTTCATTATCGTTTATCATACCTGTTTAGATATCTTTCTACGGTGCTTTCATCCTCTTTTGTGCGTAAACTGTTTGTGTAATACCCGCAGGATACTTTGCAAAACGCATTGAGAGGGAGCTCGTTGTCATGAATGTCTTCTTTCACAAACGCTGAAGATGTCACAGAGCCTACATCCGCCAAAGCACGGACTAAAGCAAACCTGACGTCCACATTGACAGCGCGAAAGGCGGTGACTTTTACACGGTATCAGAGACTCTACTGCAAGCCTACTCAAAGAATAAAAGTGCTTTTGAACAGGGTTCGGCCTTAAAGCTGGGTAATGCAAAAAGAGTGGATTGTACCATGGGTCAGTGTTGATATTTTCCGATTTATATTGAGTCTGACGAGTCAATTTTTGGCGACCTTCCCGTTAGCATTTAGATACGGGTGAAAAGGTAGATGAGGAATATGGTTGATAGACAATAAACGACCTCTCTTCTCCTTTCCCACAACGCTTCCCAATCAATTCTCTCAGTAGACATTCCGACAGAGGTCAGCAATTCTTCCCAAATTTCTCAATCGTGGCGCTCCCGCTCACTGTGTGAATTGTTCAGAGGAATGTAACGTGAAATCCCGTCGTTAACGTTGACGTTGGTTTTATTTTTCGCTTTCATTTTCGCTTTTTATAATTCTCTGTGTAGGCTGATCTTCATCATGTCACGGATGCCGTGCTATTTCCTCAGCCAAGTGTGTACACCTTCGAAGTGCTTCAATCCCGCCACATTGTTCATGCCTCAGGCTTCTTGTGTCTTTTGGTCATCTTTGGTACGTCGCGATACGTCCGACTCTTTAGGTTTTGGTAGGACATTGGACAAGCTCGGTCCACTCTTCATGTCCTTTGATAGACCCATGTCATTGTTGTCTGCATATCTGATAAATCCCGTGAGTAATGTCGTGTGTTGTTAGTCGTATTCTTACTAACGGCTGTAATAAAGTTCGTGGCGATCGACCTTTCTTACTCGGTAGAACGAATCCTTAAAAAGTCAGATTTAGTCAAGATTTAAAGCGAAATCAAATAATGAATGTGCTACCGCTCGATAGAACGACAATAGACTTGAAAATGCATCCCTTTCATTGTACTGACGAATCCTTATCACCGGTGTTTAACTTGCGAGACAGCGCAAAGAATTTTAGCGCGGGGAACACGGTATGCAGTATTGCTCTGAAGGAATGTTCCGTCTCATGTTGAACTAATTTATGGTCACAAATGCTGGTAAGGTTCAATTGGATACGTATATCATAAATAATATATACATGTACATTACGTGCGATGAACAGAAAAAGAAAAACATCTTTACCTCCTCTACGGGTCACCCCGACGTGAAGCTCGAAAGCAAAATCGGTGAGAACTTGGAAATAAGGAGTGTTCCTCTCCCTGCAGTAAAGGTTCAAGATCCCCGTCGTAGAATGAGCCAAAATTGACTGGAATCCCAAATATCAACCTGCGAGGTGAATTTTGCTTTCAGAGAAAAAGGCCACTAGCGCCGATGGGGTAAAATTTATAGTGATGCTTGTCAGGCGTCTATGGATGTCTAACACACTCGTGCACAGACCATTTTCAGTCCCGTCAATCCTACAGGTAGATATAATAAACGAATTAAATCTTTTATTAACGAAAGTAGGCGTCGTTCTAAAATTATCTATCGGATAGGAAACTACGCTTCACAAAGAAAATACAGCAGTGAAAAGGAAAACGGCGGCAACAAGCTTCGAGCTAACCAGGACAGCACGCGCATCACTTTTCGGTGGGTTCGTGTTCGAACTAGCAGGGGCGGTACTCGAGGACGCAGGGGTGGACGAGGATCCTGAGCCTGAACTACCGGAGGTCGAGGAAGGAGCACTGGTACTAGCACCTGAAGGAAGGCTTGCGCCATTTTGCAAGGGAGAAGGAGGTGAAGACGCCGAAGCTCCGACTCCTTGCAGACTACCAGGCGTTTGAGAGGGGAAACCGCTCAACGCCATGGCTTTTTGTTGGAATGCTTGAATAGTGTTTCCAGTGGACGGAGGATTTATGGCACTGTTATTTTGGGATATCATTTTGACAAAGTTGAGAATATGACAGGTGCATTGCTTACCCGACCATTCCAGCTATACAATGAGGTTGTGGGTTAGTCTGTTTGCAATAGAACCAAATCGCTACAGAAACGCTGAATCAGATCTCATTTTAAGGTTAATGAATGTCTTACGTTTCGTGTCATCCTCAATGGTTAAATTGAAAGTCGGCGTCGGGCCCTTGAATCCACTGGGTATGAAGACGAAGTCAGAGTCAAAACCACTTTGTAGCTGAGCACATGGCGCATCAAACGAGGCTTGAGAAACACTGTGGTTTCCCGGGCTGGAAACCAAGTCGTCGATCAGTAGAGCACCCTCATGGATCGGGAAAAGTCCACGTACGAGCCTGTGAACTCAAAACTAACAACGTCCCCCTTACTAGCATTCACGGTCTGGGGTTGGTAAACGAAACCACCATTTCCAACCTGGATAGTGTGGGTAGCAGCATATACTGTCGTGGAGATCAAGGCAAGCGCGGAAACAAGCTTAGAGAACATGATGTGGTGGGGGGAAAAAATGTGGCTGACGTTCGAGATACGGTTTCCATGTCTTATATATTCCTCCCAAAAGGCGAGTAAATGACTTTCAGGGTCCGGGATAGTGAAACATTGGATCGATTGCGCAGCAATGGCCACTGAGACCATCGAGACCGATTATCAAAAATTTTATAATATTACCAACGTGATCAATAGGGAAGAAGTGCTGCGATATCGAAGCTATTTCATCTTTAATTTCCTTTTTTTTGCCAGTGACGCATGTGATGCATACATATCAACGATACCCTAGATACCGCTTTTATTAATGCAATATGAACATTCGGAAATATCACCAGACTGAGCACGCGCTTACCAAGGACATTGATTTCTAAGACTTTTGAGACACATGAACGCATGCAGGGCCGAGCGACCCGTCAGTGAAATGATAGGGATTGGTTTACTGGTTTACGCGGTTTACGGCTCTATCTAAAAGCTTTATCAAGCTGGTTGATGTTGTCTACGCCAGCTCTAAGACAGAACGAGCTTCTTTGGGGTCCGGTAGCGTTCTCGGATCAGAATGGCTAGAAAAGAAGCAACTAGGATGAACAGGCGAGTAAGGTAGCGGGAAACGAATTTGAGTGGCTTTCGAAACGCAAGGGATGTTTGTCAGGTTTGCGTTGCGTCAGACACGCTTGGATGAGGATATTTTCGAAAAAGATACTCCACATTGCTACGATGCATCCGACCGCGAAAGAACCGCATCAACGGCTCTTCGTCGTTTAGGCGCAACACCGTGATTTGAAACAAAAAAAAGAAAAACATACTTCGAAAAGACCATTCTGAATTGCTGCGACTGCGGAGACTTGTAATCAAATTAGACCATCGGTGCCGATAGGCTGACTGAATTCGGAGTAAGACCCTCTTGGGTGTCGGCGAAGGAATAGCAGCACCCGGGGGGCCTACGCATCTGGGCACGAGAAGACAAGCCGTTTTGGAGATAGATAATCCAGACCACAAAGGTATCTTGGTGATTACGCGCCGCGAAGACTATGTTTAGCCATTCAAAGAGTACTAGTACGTTATACTCCGACTTGATTTTCATGTATTCATAATCACAGCGCTGAGGTCGGAGCGTTTGACTCACGCCAGAAAGAAGACTGGGTTATCGAGAACGGAGAATAATTGTAAGCACCGCCCGCTACAAACGGAGAATGTAAAGGAGGTAAAGGCAGGTTCGCTTTTGTCCCACTAATAACAATATAGTTCATCGCGAAACCGCTGTGAGCTATGAAACTAAGAAAGGACTTACAGAATTGTTTTGTTGACGATGTAGTAGAAACAGAGACTCGAATGAATGGATTATACTTGATTAAATTAGTCGTCACAAACAGCACCTATTACGCTTGGTAAACAGATCCTACCTTGCATAGAGCATGTGAGTAAAGAGAATCGGTCACGATGGGACTAAGGAGCTCCTCAGTCTTCGCTAAATTTTCTCCGTGTTACTCGTCGATCACCGGCACCGATCATCAACGGCATCTACAACGCGTAATTTCTGCTTCACCTTTTAGATTCGTTACTCTAACAACATAGTAAGCGCAACAACCTGCAACCTTACTTAATTTAGCATCCGACACTTATATTTGATTGATGCTTGATGGATTGATGGTGCTTTTCAAAACGACGTCAAAACACGCAAGATAAGAACGACATATGTACTAATATGCGCCTTGATCGAATTCGCCGCAAAAAGGGATTTTCGGATTTCGCTTCAATGGACAGGAGCGCGGACATCAGCATAAGCAACCACATACAGGAAAACCAGATAAACAATCGAAAAAGTTATCGTTAATAAAAATAATATCATCATTAAGAACTTGCGCTGTAACGATCTATTAATCTATTGAACGTTTTCACATCGGAAAGCTTTTAGTCCCTCCAGCCGACGTCGAAGCTCAAAGCGCCATAGGTTTCATCAGAGCATGTACGGATCCGAGAATTATCGAACACTGAGTCGATGTGGTGGTTTGATAAAAGAAGAGAACGAGGAATAGGCACGAATCGAAATCAAGTGATTCCCACGACTCGGATGTCCCGACGAATCGGCTTCATTTCTTCCCTAAATTGGTCGGCAATTAATCAGCCCGGGCGGTGATACAATTGGAATTGCATATGCATCTATATGCATATGTGATTCTATAAATAAATTACGATTGCCATTGTCATTGCCGGAAGGGAGTCGTAACAATCAACCGTATCAAATTAATTTTCTTGGATTTTGATCGCCTAACGACTATACAGCTTTTTCACTTGACGATACTGACATTCCAACTCAACTTTTGCGACAGAGGCGGTATGAAGCGATGCTGTGGCCTAGCAAGCGGGAGAGACAGTTCGACGGTTGGTTTGATAACATACTATCATCGTGTCGGCAGATTTTTCCGTATGTATAAATTAACGTGCGTGTGTATGCCAGCCCTTATCTCCGGACGATTTGGAATTTACAATTTTAACCAGAGATATTCCGGAATCCATTGTGAATGGCCAATGGCTCCGGATAGAAGACATTGGTACACATGTGTCATGGAGGGCAAAAAAGCAAAACATTGGTTTCGAGAATAGAACCTAGCTGCTGGCACTTGTCGGAGGAAGGGCAGGAAGACGAGACACTTTTTCAATCAATGGGCTTGTCCGAGAACGCCCAGCGACATAGCTCGCTTAAACAAATAAACCAGAGTCTTTTGATATCTTTTTCTTTCTTTCTTTTTGCTGCTAAATTGCGGATGATGGCCATCAATCGGAAGACGTCAGCCAGATTGTAAATAAACCAAGCACCGGATCGGAAGTTATAAAAAAAAAAGTGACGCCATGCCTGAAACTGTACTATATTACTACTTCTAGAAAAGGGGGATAAGTGTTGGATAAATATATGTATGGAGATGCACGAGGATGATGATGGATAAGTGGCGGATTGAGTTGGAAAGAAGACAGCTATGTACAATAGTGTGTAGATATATGTGTGTGGGTGAGTATCAGAGCCTGGTGCATGATATCAAACGCCAAACGCTGATAACGGATGGTCATCACTGTCCTCTGTGGGGAATCGATCTTGGCCGAGTGAACTTGGCATTACACAGCACGGGTTTCGTTCTGGATCGTGACGACAGTTGAACAAAGATGAGCGAATGAATACGATGAGAGGAGGTATTATAAAAGGGTTGACCGGGATATTGTTAAAGTGTCGTCTTATATGACAATTACAAATTAAATTAGTTAGTCCGAACGTGTCGGGATGCGCAATCAAGGTAATTTCTCAGGCGAAGATGACTTGGCCCCGAAAGGAAAAAGAGATCAACGCCTTGAAATGGCGATGGGTTGCCTTGCTGAGTCAATTAGGGGGAGAGGAGGGAGGATGGTGATGGGAACGTGATACATCATTATACATATTGAAAGGGGAACGGAAAGCGCCATACTCGATTCATTGGATCTGGATTGTAAAGAAAGGGGAGGTGCAAGCCTGAGACGCGCTCACTTTTGAGCGGCGAGATTGGTTCCTAGCAAAGTATATAATTTCAGAGTAACATTATTGGATGGGATCATATTTTATGATCCCATACGTTTGTTGTATGATCCATCAGATTAGTAGCACGTTTTTAGCATTTCTGTTTTGTTAGGCTAGGATGATCAGATGATCATGATCACAAGACGGTTGGGGGACAATTTGTGATCTATAAAATCACGGCTTTATCACGGTGATAGAGTCAACTGGGTTTACGAAAGCTCGCCTTGTACGCTATGGAAACGACGGGTAAGGAGGTATCGGGACCCTACAGAAGGCGTGGTACTTTGTATGGCATGATGCGATATGGTATGTATGGTATGGTATGGAAAGTGAGGAAAGGTTCCTTTTACGCTAGCGCGCTGTTCTTTTTTGTGCGAGGTAAGACGGGGGAATAGTTCCGGAAAGTACGGGGTGTCAATATGATTAATTTATATATATATACAAATGTATAGATACCGATGTAGATATGTATATTTATGTCTGATGGCAAAGTTGAGAAACTCTCGTATAGAGAATACTCGTGGTATGGTGGTGATGGGGGTGTGAGGCTAGATCTCTCAAATAGGGATATAGTCATGGCGATCCCTGTATTCCCGTTTAGATGTTGGTGTGAAGCCGGGGAGCGCGGCAGAAGCTTGAACGCATATGCGCGAGGAAGGATCCGGGGGAAAATGAGTCCGATGAGAGTCAGAAGAGAGACTGGACTTCGACCGCTGGCTCGCTATCTATACGGATAACATAACATAACATAACATAACATATGTATGGCTCCAACTGAGTCGAGATCAGACAGCCAGGCCCATCAGCTGTACCGTGTACATGAGTACGTGACCGGAATGACAAGAGTGACAGATTTTGACGGAAAATACAGAAATGTGATCGGTTCAGCGAAATAAGGTTCATCCAATGCAAAGTCGATTTCTGATGCATATGATGGGAGGAGGATCCGGTGGTCATTTAGCGGCGGGCGTCATCAGCCCATCCAGCGCCTAACAGCGTCTATTCAATGCTCGGCATGGCGTTTAGGGCCACGGCTATCATAAAAAAACGCGACATCAGGGGCAAAGTTCCAATTTCGAGAAAACTATCCCATAATTTGATGATTACAGATAAAATCAAAAAACATATTTTAAAAATCTTTTCTTTTTTTAAATATGATATGATTAATAATAATGAAAAAAAAAATCAATACACGAAATACATTCTGATGGGATCATGATGCCTTTTTCGCACAGGTACCGTCAAAAAGAGTGCAAAATAATCGTCGTTTTTGGGCCGCGCCAGAGAATAAAATAAATAAATCCCAACGGCACCCTCAGCCATTTTTCTTCTTTTCCTCTCTTTTCTCCTCTCTTTTTCTCTCCTTAATTGAGACCGCGGTTGTCGTTCTCCACATGCACGCCGTTGCCCGCAATACAATGTACAACAACGAACATAGTGTCAACGGCTGGACAGTCATGCGCGACAGACCATCCAGCGTCGATTCAGACGAAATTGAGAGACAGCAGTCGTCGTACAGGCAACAGGTTCGTTTACCTCTCTCGTACTTTACGTGTACTTGACAAGACAGCTCATTAATCATTCATACACCCTACCTAGTCTTATCGCGAGCATCATTCGTGAGTAGTTAAAATTTTAATGAAATTGACAAAAAAAAGAGAGGGAAGACATTTCCCAAATGCTGACTTGTCATCATCCCGTTTTTCATTTGAAAAGGCCATATACATTACCGCCCCTGACGACAACGACGACGACGACAATGACAACCTCCTCGACCCGAGGATCGCCCGTCCATCTCTCCCTTCCCATCCCACCGAGTCTCCCCTTCCCATCATCCAAGTCGCCGGTATCAGCACCCCCGCATCCCCATGCCCTTCCGCACGATATTTTGCATCCCTATCACCCAGCCTCAGCTCATCCCTCATCAGCCCACAGTCGCCAAAGAGAACTCATGGAACGGGAGCACGAACGCGAACGCGAGTTTGAGAGATACGCCGCCCACCACCAGTCGGCGGCGTCCATGTCTCTTCACCCTGCTCATGCTCATCATTCCAAACTGCCACCCCTCGAAGTACCAACACACCCTCACAGCCCGCACAGCCCTACCTCAGCCTTAGCGTCTTCGACTTCTAAATTGACCGTCAACTCTCTTCTCTCAGCCAGACCATCGCCACCGCCTTCTCATTTGCAACACCCGCACGGCCTGCTCCCGCCACCACAGTCTCATCACCCCCACCATCACACACTAGCTCACCATCCTGGCTCACACTCACACTACCCTCTCACAAACTCGTCAGCGCACCCACCCCCAACCCCTAAGCAGACGTATTATACATCCGACGCCACAACAAAATTATCGTCCTATATTCGTAGAAGATGCTTCAACTGCCACACACCCGACAGCGCTGCCTGGCGTCGCAGCTCGATGCATCCCGGTAAAGTTCTGTGCAACAAATGCGGATTATACGAGCGGACACATCAAAAGGACCGTCCTCATGATCCTGCTGAATTGAGGAGCAAGCCACGTAAAACGAACGCCGGTGCTAGCCCTAACACTGCATCTGCTTCCGCTCTTGGAAACAGCCTGCTGGCAACTAACCCGAACCCTCCCAGTCTCAACCTTAGTCTTAATCCGGTACATCAACAACAGCAAAAACTATCTGGTCCAGGTGTAGTGGGTGTAGCGGTGGACCCTTCATCTCGTCCCTTGAATCACAGTTCCTTGTTGAATATACATGGCGGCGGCGGCTCTGCACCCTCGTCTTCTGCCGCATCACCCATTATCACCAATTCACCTGCCGATCGCAACGCCCCTAGTGCTCACTCACTAGGTGCCCTTCTGAATCACAACAGCAACAATCCTGGTTCTCATTCCCCCGGTCACAACAGCAACGCCTCAATGCGACTGCCTTCCGCATCGCCAGCCTCCAAATCTGCTCATCTCAGTCCATCTGGCTACCCATCACCAACCCAACTTCCCAATTCGCCGCACCTCTCTCCTGCCTCAGCTCGAGACAATGGTCAACAACGTGATCGCGAACACGATTCATCATACCCTTCTCCTCGGAGTAATTACAATAGCATCCATCCCTACTCTCCCCGAGAACCCTATCACGGTGACATGAGAAGAAGCCCGGCTGATGAGCGGGATCGGGTTGTTGAACGTGAACGTGAGCGCGAAAGGGAGAGAAGAGAAGATAGGGAGCGAAGAGAAAATGAGGACGTTAGAGAAAGCTCCAGGTAATCGTCGGAACAAACCAAAAACGTGATTTGTCGCCCGTCGCGCGGAGAAACAAAGAGCCTCTTTGGAAGTCGGATTCGATACAAGAAACAAAAAAAAAAAAATTCTGTGAATTCTCCTTGTTCTTTATCTTTTTCTTATCGTTAATTTTGTAGCTGCTACATATATATACCTATTCGTCACGCCTGCTGTGTTTTCTTGCTTTCTTTTTCCCATTTTCTCTCTCTCATACATGTCACCTGTCTCATTTTCATGCACTCTTGATTATCCCCTAAACTACTTTCTCGATTGTTTTTTCTTTCTTTTTCTTTCTTTTTCTTTCCATTTTTAGTTTGTAATTCCTACCAAAAGATGCCTTGTTTGAATAATAAATCAATAATATTAGCGTTGAGCGCATAATCATCCCTTTCTGACATAGTCGGCGGTAATAATACCGAGGGCTTACGTGTTTGTTTACGTAATCACATAATCACATGAAAATCTACAGCGGTAACAAAATCGCACCGGTCGCTCACAATCGCTTTCTCATTCTATTCCTCTCCTTTTCCTAAAACATGTCGCCCCGAAAAGCTCAGTTATTGACGAAACATGAAGATGATGTGGTCGTCGTGGCGGCCCTGCGTTCCGCACTAACCAAGGTATACAGCAAAGAACACAAGTTGTCTCGAAACTAACTCAAGTTGTTTGATACCTGTTAGGGTAATAAAGGAGGATTTAAAGATACCGCACCCGAAGAAATTCTGTCTGCTGTCCTTCGTGCTGTATATAGTACCGTTCAATTAGACCCTTCCCTCGTGGAAGACGTCGTAGTTGGCAACGTTCTTCAACCAGGCGGTGGCGCCAACGCTGCTCGTATGGCAGCGCTGCACGCCGGTATTCCTCACACCTCTGCTGTCAATGCTGTCAATAGACAGTGTTCTAGTGGTTTGACCGCTGTTAACCAAATAGCCATGGAAATCAAAACGGGTCAAATTGATATCGGTATAGGTATGTGTTCCCCGCGTTTCCCTGTTACACTCTTTCAGGAATCACAGATGGTTCTGATTCCATGTTTAAGGTGCTGGCGTGGAGTCGATGACTCAAGGTTATGGTGCAAGAGCGCTGCCATCAATTTCAGACGTTATCCTGGCTAATCAAGAAGCGGCGGACTGTCTTATCCCCATGGGTATAACATCGGAGAATGTTGCCGCCGACTACAAGATTTCTCGTGGTGTCCAAGATGAATTTGCTGCCAAGAGTTTCCAAAAAGCTGCTGCTGCACAGGTAGGTTGCTGTCACGTTATGCTTGTAAAAGAAGGTGGTACTCAAGTCTATTGAACCACACCTAGAAAGCCGGGTTATTCAAAGCCGAAATCATACCCATCAAGACTAAATGGGTTGATCCAAAGACGGAAGAAGAACGGGAGATTATTGTTGATAGCGATGACGGCGTTCGAGACGGTGTTACCAAAGAAAGTTTGGCCAAGCTAAAACCGGCTTTCTCCAAAGACGGCAGTACCCATGCGGGTAACGCCTCTCAGGTCTCAGATGGTGCAGCAGCAGTACTTCTAGCTAGACGAAGCGTGGCTGAGCGACTCCGGTTACCTATTCTCGGTAAATTTGTCACTGCAGCTGTTGTAGGTGTTCCACCTAGAATCATGGGGTACGTGTTATCGTTTCTTCTCGTCGTCGTTACGTGGTCTCTTATGATCGTTTCTCGACAGTGTCGGACCTGCGTATGCTATCCCGAAGGTTCTGAAACAGGCCGGTATCGACATTACTGACGTGGATTTCTTTGAGATCAACGAAGCATTCGCTAGTCAAGCCATTTTCTCGATTCAACATCTCAAAATACCCTTGGAAAAGGTGAACCCTGTCGGCGGTGCTATCGCTTTAGGACACCCTCTGGGCTGCAGTAAGTGTTGATAGGGCGTGCTTTTCTTCTTGCGTGACTATTGACACCTTGTTCGTTGTTCAGCGGGTGCACGACAGGTCGCTACTGGATTTTCACACGCGAAGCGGACTAACGAGAAAATTTTTGTGACCAGTATGTGTATCGGTAGTGGAATGGTACGTGGAATTTGCTGTGCTGTTTTCGTTACTTTTCTTAATATATTTGCAGGGTATGGCGGCCATTTTCGTCAATGAACAATAATTATACGATATTGTACATGTTTGTCTCATACACACTGTGAATGCAGCTCTTGTTTCCTTGTGTATTGTGTATTTACTTTTTATTTTGCGTAAACAAAGTCCGTTCATGGGCAAGGACCCTATGGTCGCATGTGTATCAAACACGTTCCTCAGTTTTGAATCAGTCTCAAACAAGCTAGTGAATGTGCAGCATACTAATCATCAGTACTTGTCAATGATGTTTAGAGGATAGCACCAAAACTGATATACAATCGTGCCACTACGCAGGGAAAGCAAACATTAGTTTACAACAGTGGCAAAAATATACTTGAATTTCAAATCGGAATTATATACACAAGGGAGAATTATAAAATCGGCCCTTCTAATCGTTAAGATTGAACTTGATGATGGTTTCTTCAATGCTTTCTACAAAAGTATCTACAATGGAATCGATCTAGCTTCTGTCAGTAGCTATTCTCGGATGAGATGCGAAGAGCAAAAAAGGGTACATACTTCTTCTTTTGTAACATTATAAGCGGGTGAAAGCATACAATGATCGCCTTTCGCGCCGTCCAAACTCGCACCACCGGTAAAGCCCATTATGATCAGCCCTTTCTCAAGACACCTAGCCTGAACGACCATCCCAAATTTCTGGTTTCCCATTTTATGTTGAGGGATTTCAAATTCAACTGCATACCATAGACCTCCGCCGCGGATATCAAATATATATGGCTTTGCTGGGGCGTTAGGGGATTCTAGTCTTTGCCGGAGAAGGGAAAGTAAGTATGCTCCCTGTTTGAGATTATGCTCTAGAAGGTTTTCCTTTTTGATGACATCTTGAACAGCTAACGAGGCCGCGCAGGAGAGCGGATGAGCCTGAAAGCATTTTAGATACCAGTGCCTTTAAGTTACGTACAAACTAACTGACCTGGTATGTATGGCCATGTTGCCAAAAACCATTGTTATCTCTGATACCATCGGCCACACGCTTATTCATCAAAACTGCACCAATGGAGGCATATCTAAATTTCAAAGCGGGGTTCAATGTGGTGCGTGTGCGCGATAAACTACTATATGGACTTGCCCTCCGCCAAGACCCTTAGCAACGGCCTGTATATCCGGGGCTTCCCCGTCACCGAAACTTTCCCAAGCATGTAAAGTACCCATACCTAGGAATCAATTTAATACTCGTTCTGCCAGGAGAAAAAAAAAAGAAATCCAGTAAAGAACGTACGACCCATGCCACACATCACCTCATCAAGTATGAAAAGAGCCCCATGTTTATGGGCGATTTCTTTCATGGCCTTGAAATATCCCTTTGGAGCAGGTACGACACCTGCCGTTGCACCGACCACCGTTTCTGCTACAACTGAATGGAATGTATAACCCAAATCAGTAAAAAGGTATCTGTGTTGGACTATCTGATGATAACCAGACGACTTGACGTACATCCAATGATATTTTCAGGACCCAGTTCTTGAAACTTGGCCTCTAGCTCATCAGCTAATCGTGTAACATAAGCGTCTTCGCTTTCATCCTCGAGTTTAAAGCGTTTATAATAAGCTGGTGATACATGGTGGTAATTCTCATGATTCAATACGTCTTCGTACGGAGCACGCCGAGCACTGTGAAAGGCAACGGAAAGCGTTGCAAGTGTGTTTCCGTGATATGATAGGCGACGAGCGATGTAATACTTTCTCTGCCGTTGTCCTGTTTCGTAGTAATACTAGAACAATAGATCAGAATCCATATGTCAGACTTGTAGCGATGATCGCTCGTCATACCTGACGAGCAAGTTTCAATACACCTTCCATGGCTTCTGAGCCTATATATGCAATCATTATAATCAGGCTGCGTCGGAGGTCAGGTAAAATGTGGGTTCTTTACCTCCAGCCACGAAGCCACAAAGCTCAAACGCACCCTTTCCAGAAGCAACGAGCTCCGCGGCCAAGCGTTCCGCAACATCATTTGATAGCTGCATATTATACACATCTTCGTAATTAGTTCAAATTAGGGCTTGTGAAAAGCTTCGGGGATTGCATTAAGCGTACAAGCAAGTTTCTCGACTTGATCCTGAAGAGCCTTGATGACCTCGGGATGACCGTTTCCAATACACGAGACAGCAGCACCGCCAACAGAGTCCAAAAGAACTCTACCATCTTCTAACGTTATGTATAGTCCTATAGAGCAGCTTAATGTCAATCAGTTTAACAGTCAGTCGGGACCAACCTTTTCCGGAGACAGCAACCGGAGGTGTCCATGGTGTGCGATGTAAAATGCGAGTTTGATTTGGAATAGCATGTCCGTTCTGGTTATCTTCGGCTTGCTGGGACATGATAGCTCTAGAGAAAGGGCCTTGAGGTATTCACGAGGTGATCGCTTCCTAAGCCGTGTATATATACTCACAATGATAAGAGCTTCTGCGTGGTAAATGTTTAATTTTGAATATCGCAATCAGCTGAACATCCACGAATCCGACGACAAGCTAGTCAATCGATGTCCACGTCGTCGATGGATTACTACTTTATCCATCGGAAGACCATGATCATGTTACTCGTTACGTGACGTTATCGCCGGCGCCTAAGACATACTGCTCTCGTACCTGCACTACATTGACCACATTAATGATTTTTATTCTGATTCACTCTCATTTTTATGATCATAATAACGAACTATCAACAACATGAAATTGACCTTTACTTTGTTTTCTTTTTCAACTTCTATTCCATGGCTATTCGCCTCAGTCATTCCCGTTCTGCACAATTCCCTCAAGTCGCAATTGGTCCCTTCCAATCCAGCACTATCTTCCGTTTACTTTCCATTGCCATCATCGGTACTCTTGAAGAATATGTCAGAATTGGGTGCTCTTCCCACTCTACGCGTTCCCCCGAATTGGTCGTTCTCCATTGGCCTCAGTGGAAATACCTTTCTTCCAGAAGGCGGGGACTCCTCCAGCAATATAAATATCTCTGTTCAACTGGAAGATGGCAATCCTGTCCCACAGTGGCTTCGTTTTGATTCAGATTTAATGACGTTGAATGGTGAAACTCCGAATGAGGTTCAATCCAGTGTCATAAGGGTGATGGCTTCCGTCGAGTGAGTACAGTATGAAGTACCCGAACCAATTCAACTGTTTATTAGCTGCTTATTGCTTATTTATCTTTTGAAGTGATGCTGCAGTATCAGACACATTCATTTTTATAACATCACCCCATGACTTGGCTCTCGTTGGTTCCTTCAGAGCTTGCAATATCACTACTGGTTTACCCTTTTCCGTCGTTATCGAAGATTTCGAAAGAATCATTCTCGATGACTTTCCTGTCAATAAGTCACTGTTTTCTCACACTATCCCGACATCTGCGGTCAATTTCAGCCTCCTTGTAAACACTTCGACGCTTCCTTGGACGTCTTGGGATTTCTCCGCTCTTAGTCTCTCTGGGACTGGTCCTCAAAGTCCGGGCCATTATACGTTGCCAGTTATCGCTTCTGCCTCCTTTCCGAGTCAGCATCTTCATCTTGCTACCGACCTTACACTTAACGTATTTTCGTCGTACTTCAACACCTCCTGGCTTCCACCACAGCATATTGTCCCGGGTTCAACTTTCGGGGTCAATCTGAGCGCGTTTACTCTGACCGAAGCTAGAGATGATCCGAATTGGGTGCTTTCTCTCGATGATAGTTCCACCATGCCATGGGTTGCTTTTGATCCTACTCGCCTGTTTCTGAACGGCACGATCCCCCGGGACATTGACAGTAACTCGCGAATCACTATAACAGCGCGTCACATGGTTCACAATGTTACCAATATCATCTCTTTTGACCTCGTCATCGATATTGCGCAAACCCACGACGCCAAGGGGAGGCGATTATCACATGTTATGTCGAACCTAGTCCTTAGGCGTGTACTTGGTGCATGTCTTGGTTTGGCTTTCGTTGTCATTGTAGTAAGAATCTATTCGACGCGCATAGATTCTGGCTGATCAGTATCATTCAGGCATTGTTGTCTGCGATCATGTATAAAAGACATGCTAGGTCCGAGAGGAAGTCCTTCGAACCAATTGGTGTAGCATACAGCTATCGAGAACCAACGATATATAAAACGCAATCGCGAAACCCTATTCAACGTGTTTTCGATAATTTTTCTCTTTCTTCCAGTCCCAGTTTGGGCGGCAGACTCCCAACGACGAAGGCGGTTTTCGATGCTATCCGCAACCGCCTACGGGGAGAAAGATATATGAATCCAAGTTTAATGGGGCGTAGTCAAGAAAGGACGTCTCCCAATCTTTTCAAACAGGAAAACAAATTCATGGCTCGGACTACGCATCCCCAGCGACCCCGTAAAAGCAAGATTGGAAGGCCCATTGCGGTATTGAACGGAAGCAGCGGTCTCTTCAGCGATTTCATTGCCAACAACCTCCCTCGAACTGTCAGCTTCCGTCAATTTCAAGAGAAAGATTCCACCAATAATAAGCCCACACCGGCCACCTTTCCTCCATCCCGCTTCTCGAATTCCTGTCCACAGTTTGCCCCACACTCAAATAGACACTCTCATAACCTACCTCGGCCGCCTAATCCGGTTCTTAGATCGGCCTCTGACATGTCCTTCAATGATATTATTCCTGCCGTACCCCCCAAAGAGACTAGTGGGTCTCCAAGTATGAAAGTTGGGGAGTTCCTGGCTAACAAACGTAGAGCGACCTTACGGAGCGCTGCTAGTACCTTAACGGCGAAGATATCATCCGAAGAATCGCACAGAGTTCCGAAAGAAGTACATCCTCATCTTTCGAAGCCATCCTTGTCGATCAAGGAGAGTGCCAGACCTTCCTTACCCAATCTAACTCGTGTTGTGCGTCCTCATTTTGGAGACAGTAGCTTGGAAGATATTAAAGAAGCGGAGACGGAGAATTCATTGAACGAACTATCAACGCACCCTCCAGAACAGCCTGCTTCGGTAACGCGCGACCCGCCAGCACACAGTACCGCGTCGAAGACAAAAGGAAGCGTTGACCAAGCAGACTCTCCTGACCCTTCTACTGAGGAATATTTTGGCTCTGCATCGAATGTATCCGTCCTTGGTGTGAATCATACGAGGAAGATGGCCGGGCATACTGAGAAGGCTCCGAACGTACACTCTTTGGCAATGACGGTTCCGTCTGTTTACTCAGATGATCAACACAGTACATCTTTTCCGATTTCATCGTATTCTATTACCGCTCGTCAACCATTCGCATTTACCCCAAACATACCCAAACCAAACGCTGGTCATGCAGTCTTTCTCATCGCTAAACAACACAACGGTGCCGATCTACCACCTTGGTTACGCTTTGATAAGGCTACGAATGAGTTTTTGGGGGTCACTCCAGATGTCAAGAAGGGCAATGCGATCAATGTGGAGATAGATATTTGGGACCCAAAAACGAACAATGTCATTGCAGGAACGGACGTGGAGGTTTTGGGCTGATGTTGACGAGTTGCGCTCATCGCATTACGTTCTTCATTCATTCTTTCATCATACTCTCAATCCAAGCATTCACAAACATATACATTGTTAACATATACAGCCTCGCAATCCTACTTTCGTTTTTCTCTATATAGATTTGTATCGATATTTGCCATTTGTACTGATAAGACATTCAATTAGATTCTCATACATTCCAACATGCGTGAACATTTAAACGGTGTGAAGTGAGATGGTTTATGAATACTATAAAACATGATGTATGAATGACCAAGATACAGAAGCAAACGTGGCCTGCAATCGCCAACAAAAATCGACACATTGAATCAATGGAGAACGATCATGACTTCCATATGAGGAACGCCATACTACCGATATAGAAATAGATAAAATGTTTTGTTTCTAGAGGAAACGCGAGTTGAATATGAAGCCTTGAAAGTATAAATACCATGGGCTTTACCGTGCGTTACGTAGCTACCAAAATTCTTGCCAACCACGACGTGCCAAGTGGGGCCATACTTTCGATCGAACTCTTTCTTGATAGTGGAGGCAATGTCCTTTTCAACCGCAAACTTCTCAATGGCAGCATTTGCGATCTCTATGGTTTCTTGCTGCATTTCCTCGGTCATGTCCACATTTTTTATGACGGCTTTTACGGCTGGTTGAGATGGAGATGACGATCCTTCACCAATTGGCGCGTCTTTCGTGTCAGCCATGAATACGCAGACGAGGAAGAGTTTCTAATCACATGTTAGTTGAAATCAAATGGAATCTTTCTCAGATGACGAGCACAAACACGTACTTTGTTTGAAAGAGGCTTGAAAGTGCGAAATGGTGCTTAGGCACTTTTTTGAGGTCCGAAGCGCGCATCTGGAAGCTTCCGGACATTCGGCAATCCCGGTTGAGACATCCAATTGCATCCAAGTTCTTTAGTAAGGTCCTAAGGATGCATGTATTTGATCCGTTGTGGACTATTGGAGGTCCTTTAGTGAGTTTCGAGGAATACTGATTGAGACGCTCTGAATATTTTTTGACCCATAGGACAGTCGACTATAAGCTTCAGAGCCAAAGAGGAGCGGCCTCTAGGATTGTTCCTAAATGACAGGAAGGACGTCAGGCTTTATTACAAACCTTTACTCAAGCTCGTGGAGAAATATCCCGATTCAGCGTTCTTCCTTGTGCGTCTAGCTGTTGGAAATTTATTCCTCGATGACATTGTTGGAGCTCTTGAACTGTTTGAGAAAGCGCGTGCGCTTCTTGATGATTACGACTCAACGTTTGAAAAGTACTTGGACGTTTAACACAAGTTTGTGAAGGTACTGTAAACAATCTTTGATGTCTTGCATTTACTGACTTGGCCCTGTCACTATAAGAAAAACGAAGAAGAAGAAGGTAATATTTGTACTAGTTCATTCACACAGAAAGCTTACTTACGTGAACTCCAGACAGGGAATGGAGTCAACCAGAAGATAGCTTTGTCGTGTCGGTTCACGTTCCGTCAGAACTCATTTCCGGCTACTCGTTCGGGGTTGTGTCTGATGAAAATGTCAAGATCGCTTGGAGCTCTCTCCTGACTGAAGAGAAAAAGGATTTCATAACTGAATGATATGCCCGTCTTCTAGCCGTAGAATCCAACGAGATCGAGCATTTCTTCCATTTAGGTGTGGAATCCTTGGTCAGGCTTGTGAGAGCAGGATTTTATGCCGCGGCCATCGATCGTGTGCTGGATTCTCCGTCGGGAAGACCGGATCCCTTACAAGTTGTCAATATCTTGAAACATTTCTCTCAGGGGAGTTTTGCTCCTCATATAAGCCAAAAGGGTTCTTATATTGACAGGCTCTAGAAGCTTTCATTGATATACTCAAAACGCTTCCTGAAGTTGCATCAGAGCACATTTATCGTCTCCATGCCCTTTTACCGAAATCAAGTATAGTTTCCACAGTTTCTGTGAGTATCACGGAGTCGACTTAAGGTGCAATCTCCATAATTTAGATTCCTAGATCGACGACGAAAAATTTGATTACCTGGTGCCTCTCGGTGTCTATCGCCGTCGGCTTATTTCGACGACTCTTGATAATATTGATGGTGTTGTGCAGTTTATAAAGTGGGGAGATATCCCAGAAGAGATTGTATCGTTTATGTTACAATTGAAGGTAATTAATGTCATTTACGTTCCAGTTAGTGTTCTCATGTTTTTATCAGGATTGTTTGTTATCGACCGCTCCGTCATTCGTGAAGGCAGCCTGCAGTGGATCCACACGGTATTTACGAGAATCCATCCGTTCACCGTTGGTAAAGTATATGCTCTTCCTTGGTGGGAGTCTTATCTATATACATATATATAGGACGGTAATGGGCGTGTGGCACGAATTATTACATCTATTTCATTTTTCATGACAGAGCTTCCTTTCATCAACATTAGGCTAGATTTGCGTGAAGAGTATCTTCGGGCTGTTTGTACGGTTCGTTCAATGTTATAACGCAACTTTAAGGGATTAATTACTCAAACAAGCTCAAACAAAGAATGACTTACAGCCTTTAGCGGAAATATTTGTAAAGTCTATGGAATATTCTATATAGTATATTACAGCCCTCGCACCGCCTTCTCCGGATGACAAACAATGGGCACAATGTTATTCAAGTGGAAGCACAAGAACATATATGTAATGAAGTTAAAGGTGAAAAGCTTCGCTTATCTGCTTTCTGCTCTTTCCGCTACTTACATTAGTATGTGTACAGCGTATTATATCTGTTAATCTCAGCTTTGGGCATTAAAGTAATGGTGCCGAGAGAAAGCTCCAATCAACTTAACTACGACTCGCAATTAGAGAATATTGTACGTATGGTAAGTCGGCATTCACAGGTGGTCAATAGAGCCTGGAAGCTGGAAGGGAGCGAGGGGTTAATGGGTTGTGCTGGCAATCGTCCTCGATATCTGACAGTCTGGACACTGATAGGTGTAGAAGGCACGCGACTGACCCCTTCGTGGGCCGTGGGAGGGACAGGGAGAGCATTTATTCAACTCCGGATGTCATAGTTGTCGCGAGGAAATCCTAGACACACTTATTGCACCCTTGCGAACGATATAAAAATTTAAGCTTTATGAAGTGAGTGAGAGTCATAAATCTTCGTTGTTCGAAGTCTGAGAAAAAAATAGTATACAACATCAAATTTTATATAGTTTTGTGCTTTTTTTATAAAAGGAAAGAAAAGGAATATCGAAGAAAGATAGATTCGAGATTTCTGAGTCCAATTAAAGGTGAGTGGACTCTTACAAGAAGGTTGAAGCCTTGCGCTATCAAACATATCTTTCGGTTTACTGCGTTAAGATCCAATCCTGCTTTTCATTATCGCTACTCCCCCCAAGCGTTACTCGGGTACCAGACGCAGCAGTTGTAAGTTGCCAAAAGCTTGCGTTGTCACCAGTGGCAATCCTGTGTCATTCATCTGAGATGTACATCCTCCTGAAAAATTAAAAAAAACGTACGTCACTCCAAAATCGTTGGCTCTGATAATGTAGACATAGTTATGAGGTGGCAAGACCGTCATTCCGTCGGATCCTATTCCGACCTGAGAATTAGGATTGTTCTTGGGAGAGACAGATTGAGTAGTCGTATTAAAATCGCTAATGATCCACTGTCAATGCAAAGAGATGAGTACTAGGTTCTCAGCCAGGAATAATAAATGAACTCAATACCTTCTGAGTATTAGCACCGGTGTAAGGGGTAACGACCAACTTGCCCTGGTCACCGAGGGTGATGGCGAGCTTATCACCAGACCCGGAGAGGACTCTGTTTATGATGGCGTAAGTACCAGCTGAGGGTTTAGACATATTGCGAAAGGTTATTTGAATTTGCGAATGCGCTGAGGTGGAGATGCACCAAGTTATCCATTTTTATAGACATTCTAGAGGACACATGACGAGATAGCCTTCCCATGATTTCTGTCATGAAATGTCAGAAAAAATGCTACTGAGAGTGCCCTCTATTGACACTTGACCTTCTCAATCTGCCAAAATGTGCTCATGACCAGGTCCTAGTAGTGGAGTTAGAGGAAGAACAAATTCAAATTCGCTTCGCATTCAGTGCCACAGTCGCCTAGTACTTTTTACCCCTCGTCTCTAGACAAATATGTCATGTGCAGACTTCGAAAGTTGCCCTAAACGCGCATACACGGCCATTCTTCATATTTCTTTCGAGTTTTCAGACAGCTCAGGGCCTTCCGAGCCTGCCATAAGCTATGCAAATAAAGTTTGAGAAGATAGTTTTATTGACTTCGAGAAGTTCGTTGTCAAAAAAATATATAAAAATTTACGCGTCTCTTCGCGTCTGTCATCTGGGGGCACGACCGCCTAGTATTTTTGTGCCAGTCGGGTTTTCGTGTTATAAGTAATTTTCTGGATGTAATGCCGGGGCTCCACAATGATTCAATGTAATACTTACTTTTATTTGTTTGTATTGGATTTTTGAATAAAATCCAGCCTTTCACGTGACAAAATCTTCTTGAAGAACACGTTCGAATTCCACATGGCTCTATGCATACTACTCTTCCTTTATCTGTTCATCATTCTTCGCGATTATTACAGCGAATCTATCATTTGCTCCCCAATTTCCCGAGTTTCCGCTTTGAAATAAGTCCTGCGAGATCCCTCGAGTGTTCACTTTATTTAAATAGGTGAAAACACGAAAACACAAGCATTGAAAAATGAATTCGGTTATCGCGAGGAGTGCAAACTTATAGTTTCTTGTTTTTACTGCTCCTTTTCCATACCTAGACGTTACAAGAGGTTACAAAGTTTCCCAATATTATTGAATCATGACCTACAGCTGCATCAGATCGAGGCAGATGATCTTGAGGCGATCTACTCATATTTGAAAAAAGAGTTGTAAGAAAATAACTGAGATATAATCAAGGGAAATAATGTTAGCGACGTCGACACAGATATCCGTGTCATCGACGCCTCCACCAGACTGCCCCCCTCGTTTTTCGTGTTTTCTTTTTCCGTTTTCTTTTTTATTTTATAAGGAGTGACGAAGACAACTATAATTTCAAGTAATATAGTTGTGAATAACGTATTGCGACATACTAAACAGCCGTCTATTAGGGAACAGGCAAGGGGTTTTGGAGACCCTTATTGCCGTAGTCGCGGAATTTAAACGTCACCGCGTCACCTTGATCTCCCACTATCATTTATTTTTAAACCTTTTTACACGGCGAGCTCGGACTGTATATCTGCTTGTTTCCGAGCCAACAATACGATCACTAGATCATTCGGGCCAACGTGTGTTTAAACCAGTAAATTGTCGAGTAATTTCTTTGTGTTTATACACATCAAAAACCCAATGACATATCTGAAGCGAACATTGTTCAATTTTTCAAAACAGAAATTCACAGCCTGCCAAATACCTATGACAAACTTGAACAAAATGAAATGGTCCATACGAAATAAAACTCGGCCAAAACCCGGCATCGAAAGCATTGTTTACATGTATGTATATGTGCATCTTTGCAGGCTTAACGAACACCCCAACAAAATGATGCCGAGATGTGTACCTTATGCACCAACATAATACGTGTAAGTATGTAATGGGTAATCAGGTAATCATCGGACACGCAGCCGGGATTCTCACTCAAAGTTTAAGAACCGCCGGCAAAGCTTTTCATGCCGGTGGAGGATACAGACGCATCTCTTCTAAAATATCTCAGTCGTAATGTTGTTTGTTGAAATCTTAAGAACGCCAGCCATGATGTGATTTGAAATACGGGACAGAAGTGCTCGGCCGGCTACCGGCACGCCGCACGCCCGTGGTTGTAATCTCACTATCTTCGCCCATATTGCGTTCGGCACTAGGTCAACTAATGTAGCTCCTTCAGTTACTCTCATGATACCTTTGCTATATTAAGACTTTTTCCACTCTCTTCCCTTCCTCCTCTATTTCCTACCCGAATGTCAACCGACATACTGGACGACCGCCGCCCGTCCAACAGTGACGATTTCCCTGGCGAAAGAAAAGGCAAAGAAACTTTAAATGTGGACGATCCTTTCCTTGTAATGTTTGATATTGATGACCCAGAAAACCCCAAAGTACCCTGTAGACTTTATAAACACGATTTATCGCTGACATTCATTAGAATTGGAGCTCTAAGAAGCGTTGGGTATTGTAAGCTCCTGCAAGATTATGAATCGCACAACGTTGATTATCTTTACTAGGACCTTTGTCGCTGGGACTTTTATTCTTTCTTCGTTAGTGGAGTCAAGGAATATCAACGTCAAACCGTTAGAACTAACAAAATCATGCACACATAGAACTTTCGCGAGCTCCTCGCCTTCAGGAATAGTTCAACATATGATTGACAAGTTTCATTTTTCGCATCTTATTGCTACTCTAACAATATCATTATTCGTTTGCGGTAAAGTAAATCAAAGTTTCCATTGCTTTTTCTGACTGAATTCATTAGGTTACGTCTTGGGTCCATTGGTTTGGGCGCCATTATCCGAACAGGTTTTTTAGGAATCACATCTTTGTTGAATGAGAATTCATGACGCTTTCCAATTCATTATAGTACGGTCGGAAGTAAGCTCAAACTATTGATGTGGCTGTTTATTGGATTAATTACTCAATCGAATAACGGCGTTGACAGACCATTTTTTATTGCATCATTTACTGTGTACACCTTGTGTCAAGTCGGAAGTGCTCTCGCACCAAACACAGCTGCGCTTTTGGTCTTTCGATTTTTAGGAGGATGCTTTGCTGCGAAGTAAGTGTATTCTGAAATCACTACGAGGAACATTGTCATCTCCATGACTTAATTCTCTAGCCCAATAACAAATTCTGGAGCCTTTATATCGGACATGTATGTATGACTATTAAATCTACCATGTCTTACTATCTGACGTACGATCACACACTAGATGGGATGCACGGGAGAGAGGTAAAGCAATGGCTATAGTGAGTGGCTGTTCTGGACGCTTTGTCTAATCCCTAAAATTTTATATAGTTTTGCGTTGCCCCTTTTATAGGACCCACGCTGGTAGGCATATCGTGTTTTCAAGTTCTAATTTACTAACTACTCTGCAGGGTCCTCTCGTGGCCGGGTTTATTGAAGTGAGCAACATTTCGTTTAGGTGGCTGTATTGGGTACTAGCTTGCTTTGTGAGTTGTTCGAATTTTTTTGTAATCAAGCGAAAGTTTCGACAGCCTGAGGTCACCAACGCAAGGCAGGATCTTGTCTTTTCGTTATTATTTTTTTCATCCCCGAGACATATGCACCGGTTATTCTTGTCAGAAAGGCTCGTCGAATAAGAGAAGAATCAGGTGATTCACGGTACTATGCACCTTTAGAGGCCCTTCGTATTCCTTTCAAAACGCGGTTAAAACGTATCCTCGCTAAACCATTTTTACTATTCTTACACGAGCCAATGCTTGTAGCTATGACAGTTTATGTTTCGGTACGTGTTTATTGCTTCTTTTTTCAATCTAGTACATACAGGAAATGACTCGGACCCTATTACCAGTTTGTTTATGGCTGCATTTACATTTTATTTGAAGCATATCCCATCGTATTTGGTGAAGAACATCATATGAATGCCGGAAGCACAGGTATGTCGTCGACGGAAATTTTCACAGATGATAAGCTTCTGTTGAAATGACATTTTGCGAAGGTCTCATGTTCTTACCCATTCTTACTGGATGTGTCACCGCTGGGATTCTGGTAAATTCAATACATTAACCGTCATTAAAAAAACTAATTTCCTTGGTATTATCAAAGTATCGTACCGTATTCCAGCCGATTTACGAATCCGACCTAGAGAAATATAGCCCGGACAAACCACCACCCGAAGTACGACTCAAATCTGCTATGTACAGTGGTCCTTTCTACGTGATATCATTCTTCTGGTTTGGGTGTGTTTATTTTCTTTTTCAACCGGACGCTGGTTTGACGTAATACTGCTAGATGGACGTCCTATCCGTTTATTTCGTATTGGGCATCCGTGAGTGCGCTCCTTCAAGTTGGGATTATAACGATTTACATAATTTGACGATTAAAAACTATGTGTTAGATGTCTTCTGGAGTTTTCCTAGGCGTATCAATCAGTCTCATATTTGTGAGTGTATATCAGATAGAATATATGGCAATAACACAAATCGGGCCGCTCGTAGGTTGCCTTGACTAATTACATAGTTGGTAGGTTTTCAGTAGATCCTTTCCTCCTTTTTTTAAAAAAAACATGTCGATTATATTAGACGCATACCTTTCTGTGGCAGCATCAGCTCTCGCGGTTTATACCGTCATACGGTCCGCGGCTGGTGCTGGATTTCCATTGTTTGCCAGGGCAATGTACGATAAACTCGGTCCACGATGGGCGTCTACAGTTTTGGGAGTCGTTGCGCTATTCCTGGCACCAATTCCCCTAGTCCTGCACAAGTACGCCGTGCTTACCCTTCTTCTTCTTCTTTTGTTTGAATTGTCTAGGTACGGAGAAACGCTCAGGAAACGCTCAAGATATGTTGCAAATATATAAAACCTTCCACGATACACCATATCTGCTTTCTTCTCCAAATTGTTTTCGCACCAGTAGATTCCCAATTGGACTTCCCTTTGTTCAAGATTTGATCGAGATAGAACATGTTATTGCGTATCTGCATAATGTGTAATCCGTTTCGAGGGTATGCCATTAACATACATAGGATCTTCGGCTTAATGAATATGCTCCGCATGAACCCTCGATTTCATTCTGTTTAATAGAGCATTTTTTTCTTTCATTCCTGGCATCTATTGCCATGCTTCGAGTTAGTTTATGTTGCATTAGGTTTTCTCTCTTCATCTTGGACTTTAGATTGTCCTAATGCAAGCACATTTCCTTAGTATACGATTGTATTGTTGAGTCATCTTCATTTACATATCTGTTCAAAGACGTTCCTAACACACAAGTACATGACAACCAGTGTCATTGGATGTGAAGCAGCGCAGCTTGGACATCTAAAATGGTATTTCTCTTCTGGAGGAATTTGCGGATGCTCCTCAGTCTATGAATCGCCATCGGACTGGTTGATATTTTCTCCTTTAGACAATCATTCTGAAAACGCCTAATATGTATTCTGCTTACCATTGAACACTCCAGCGCTGAGGTCCGAGAACTCTTCAAACAGTCCTTCGGAAAGATCAATACTATCTTCCGTTTCGCAGGAAGGACACTCGTCCGCGACCACGGCTGTAGCCCATCTTCCTGTGTTCGTATCCGTGAGCTGAATAGTCCTCCCACAATTGATACCACCGGCATATTTTACGGTCTCTAAACACATTACTCCTCAGCGTCTTGAGGGATATCATTACATAAAACTATAACTTACGAAGTGCCACGATATGCGCCCAATCGCTATTCACTGCCCCACAAGCTCCTGCGTTGCCCTTTTGGTAATAAAATGTTGCACTATCAAATTTAAAATTCATGCCTCAGTAAAAGAATGAAAGACTGAACTTACATTCCGTTGTAAAAGGCGGAATCAGCAGAGTATCGTTCTGATACAGGCGCAGACACTACCAGCGACGACAAGCATAGAAAAAGGAAAGTAATTGCTTTCAAAAAGATGGTAGTGTACATATTTGATGAGTAATATGGAGCTTTACTTAGGAACGAAGGAAGAGATTGAGATTATTTTTAGTCGTTCCTCCTGTCATTTATATAGCAAAAACGAATGAGACCCGTGGTCTCAACGAGGACTTGGAAGATTGAGTCGGATAAGCCTAGAAACCATGAATGAATTGAATTGTTCTTGAGCATGGTATCATTTCAAAATCTAGAAGATGCCTTACCAACTTATACTCTGTTTCTAATGGCTCACGCATGTTATTGGTGCGCTCTAGGGTCGGCACTGTGCAACATCCGTCTTAAAAGTAGTCTGTTTATATATGCTTTTAGTATCAACTATGACATGGTTTTATTAGTAAAATATGAAAGCCTGGTTTCTGAAAACTCTTCTTGAGCCAACAAACTTCTAAAGGAAATGTAGAGAACATATACGCCGCGTGTCAACGAGATGAACTCACACCCGGTATCCTAAATTTTTGTGTGTGTAAATTGTGGGCAACACGCACCATAACTACTAATTGGGCTCTGTTGTCAAATGAAAAGAGATAGCGGTAAGTAATTGAGGTCAGAACCATGTTTGATAACCAAGTCAATTGAATCGCCGGAGATATGCTTTGGCGTAGGAAGCATTGCCAGTCGTTGAGCTTAGCGGATCTCAAAATACTGAACATATCGCTAATTAACGTATGATATGTTAAGCTATAGTAAGCCTAGTCCAGACGAATAGACATTTCCGCACAAGGGAACTCAACTGCCTTACACAGGTCATAATAAACATAACAATCATAAGGATAAATATCGGTTATACAACATTGTAGTGGTGTCACATTTTTAAAAACAAAAATAAGGGATCCTATATCATTCCTTCCTGCCGAATAAACAAGCCACTGATGATGGTTATGTTTTAAGTTTGTACCAACTTTCCTGGAGCTTGATATATTAGCCGATCGGGTCTATCATGATCGTTGGCTCACTATGCCAGTGCCGGCGGTGCTGTTTGATTGATGGGCATATGTATGGTTCATTGCCTTTTCCCCCGAAAATCACATGGAAATCTGCGTTAGAAGTTCACTTGACGGCAACCGACCTTCGCAGTCGTCAGACTGTGGCAATTTCGTTTGTTATGAGGGATGGTGGACAATTTTATATTGATGAATTTAGCCTGAGCTTTCCATAAAGGTGCATTTTTTTTTTCAAGTTCATCGAGAAGAAGCGAGACAAAAAACCAACACTTGAGCTAAAAGAATTTGAGTTCAGTGAACCCGAATATATGTTCCGGAGTGACGGAACACGGTAAGCTATAAATAGTTGACATGAGAAAGGCCTTGTTCTTCCATAATTTGTTCCGATACGTTCTATAGTAATCCTTATCCAGAACAAAGGACAAACACACTAAACTAGATCGACTTGTGCCGGAACTTGAGGTAATCACGCGCGTCAAATAAACAAAAGGAGCGATACACACATATTTACATATCAGTTATTATTATTATGCACACTCCACCATCCTTTTTTTTACTTGTCATTCACAAAATTAGTCTACATCAAAAAAAGGAGCGAATAAGAGAGAGCGAATAGACAAATGCAGTAACGACAGGTATATATATACTATATAACAAAGAAGTCGGAAAAAGGAGTGACAATTTGTATAACGATTGCAAGAGCTGTAAGAGCATTTTGGACAACGATTGAGAAAGCAAAGAAAATATATAGATAAGCGAAGAAGAAAAATAAAAAGGAGAACAGAGGGAGAATAAAGGAAAGCAAATATATTGCTTACACTGTGGATAGAACATTAGTGCGGGTGAAAAGAAAAGGGTATAAAGTTCGGGGTATGGTGCATTCATAAGAAAAGTTCTATCTCGGAAAGAATGAGAAAGGTGTGATGTTCGAAAACAGCCGAAAGGATTTGGCGTTTAGGGATTGATAAAACAAAGAGCGGATATGACGAAAAGAGAAACGAATAATAAGATTAAAAAAGCAAAGAGAAGTTCAGCCACAATCACCAACACGAAAAAATAAATTTTCGTATGCCCAAAAGTCCACCCGAAGTGAAAACCAATCATGATGAAAGGAAAGGTATTCAGGAGGGGAGAGGAGAGGGAAGGGGGGGTATTATACCGGTTAATATGTAGATTTCACAACACAATACTTTTTATAGATAAATGATGTTTTAGATAAAAAGAAAAACTTTGAGCAAAATAAAACATAAGGGGGTTACAGAAATGAACTAACCAATATATAACAACGATATGACGAGGAGAGGGAGGGAGGTAGGAAGGACGAAATAAACTTTCTTTTTTTATTATTATCTCACACTATGCATCTTTGATACTTTCGTCCTTTTCATTGTTGGTATCAAACTGCATTACGCTGGCGCCGTCGATGGGAGGGACGTCGGCAGCTGGAGGGGTGTCCGATTCTGAGCGCGAACGGTTTTTGGTCGCTGGCTTTGAACCGGCTGGAGAAATCAGAACTGGAACTTTCGGGTTGGGGTCCTTGCCAGGGCGCACGAATTCACCGCGATCATTTAGCGGACGTGAGCGTTTATGAGCTTTCTCATAAAGACCACACTTATTACAAACCTAGGAACAAGAATTAATATTAAGAATTTAATAATTGAGGTTTTGGCGGGATTTTTTTTTTTTCGTTTGTTTGAATGTGTTTGTGCGTGTTCCATGCACGCACACACACACACACACCGAGACCACTTACAATGTGACCTGGTGCCATTACACTCCGACGCCATGCTGAAACGTCGCGCCACGTCTTACAATTATAGCACTGCCTGCGCAGTAGCCGGGTGGGTTTAGTGTCTTGACGGCTGGTGAACTCGATCTATGAAATTTTAATTCGAATGCAAAGAAATGAATGATAGTAATAAGCAACGAACCTCATTTTCGTCAATGTCTTCCAAGCCCATTCCAAGGACAGGCTGAGGAGGCGTTGACGTGACTTTCTTCTTGACACGATACAACATCTCAACAGTAGGTGTTGGACCGATGATCATGCTTTTTGCTAGACCCATCTCATAACCACCGCTGTGGTTGGAGTCTGCCCGCCTTGGACGAATCTTGGGCTTCTTTCCATCAGCCGAGCAGGAAGAATCCGAAGTGGCGGGTGAGTGATTGTGATTGGCAAGTGGCGGGAGCAAGTTGTGGTGAGATGATGCCATACCGCGTGGATCACATGTTTGCCAGTCGTTTCCGCAGGCATAGTGTTTCGGATTATGGTATGATGACGGCATGGAGCTATAAGGATTGGGGCCTAGTTGATAGGAAGAGGATGACTTGCTGCTTCCACGTTGTTCGTAGAAATCGCCATGTAGTGATGGCGATGATGAACCGGAGGATGTCGACGTCGATGCCGTGGGGGGAGGAGATAGGTGACCCGAGAGATTGGACTGATTATAGTGGTGATGCCCATTAATATCAGACGAAGAATGGGATGGATAAGATGAGTATGTCGAGTCGTAGGACGACATACCCACGGGCGGTAATGCCACAGGGTTGAGACCTAGACCCAGTGAAGGGTAGGATGGGGCAACGCGATATTCGCCGCCGAAGTTTTTAGACCACGGTTCTTCACGCATGAGACCGAGAGGTCTGACAAAATTGTCAGTGTCGGCTCGAGCGTAACTGCTAGCAAAACCATCTATCGCGGGACTATTGCTGTTGATGGTGTAAGGGGTAGGTAAAGAGTCGTGTAAAGTGGTATGTAAAGATCCGGTGGCGGAAGGTGGCGTGGCTGTTTCGCTCGAGTCAGGGGAAGGAGAGAGTTTGTGAGATGGAAATTGGGGCCGGAGGGCATAAGACTCCTCTGGAGGAAACCTATTCCAACTCTAAAATAACAGGAAAATAAGATCAGAAAAAAAATTTTATACAGGGAAGAAGAAGAAGAGGGAGGCTATGCTTCGATTCTCACCTCGGAAAGGGGGACCGACTGACGAAAATCTCCCGTCTCATGGCCGTTTAATTTGACATTCATATCGTAGCCCATGTCAAGAGAATGGTTTTCTTGTTTGACACATTGAGGCACGAATGACGGGTGAGTATCTGGCCATTGAGAATAGGTATTGCCCTTTTCACCATAAGGACCAGAGGATAGATTGCGAGCCGAGGGAGAAGCACGTAGACTATTAGAAAAGAGACACCCCCCCCACCGGTTAGTTAGCGGTTGAGATTGATGAAAAATAGCAGACATACTCTTGTTTTTTGTCTACAACCTGCATGATCGATCGGATGAGAGGGAGATGATGATGGAGCACAAGGAAGATGCCGCGAGGCGTAGGTGCGAGTTGCGAGCCAAAGAGCGAGAGGAACGCGAAGGAGAGTCCTGGGACAGGATTAAGGGTTCGAGATAATAAAAAAGAAAAAGAAAAGAAAAACAAAGGAGGGCGGGGCGGGTTGGTGAATGAAGAGGAAAGGGAAAAAAGGGAAAAAAAAGCCTTGCGTGTGCAAGTCGGTTCGCCCTTTAGAAGCCCAATTTTCTTCAAACTCCGCGCGCTTTGTGAGCCATCCCGTTCAGCGCGCGTACAGGTTGCCGTTCCCTTGGTGACCCCCATGATATCGTTGGCCAGCGGATTTGAGACCCCTCCTCATCGTCAGACACGTCGAGGACAGAACGGACAAACCTGAAACAACACTAACACGGCTCCGGGGGCTTTTCGCGGTCACTTTTGACCAAACATCAGAACGGCGGTCCTCTTATACCGCATAGCGATATCATCAAGACGGGTCACTCTCGCCGCCCACTGCGGATCATCATTTTTTTTCATTTTCATTAAGCATGCATCAAGTATAAATTATTATGTGTATATATGTATGTCCTTTTTTTCCTTGCTATGTACAATGACATATTCTGCGTCATCGTGTTAATCGGTACCCATGTTCAATTCAAAATCACGACTATAAAACATGTACATATGGACCGTTTATCAAAGGTACTCACGCCTCTCGCCAAATCTCTACGCTTGTTATTATCTGCTTGTACAATTATCAGATTGCTTTCAGAACGCAATCAGAGAAGGATCACATCAGATTCTCCATATTCGAAAACACTCTGTTTTGAGCTGGTGGGTGATCGAGGATCATCAAGGACTGGGATCCAGATTCAGAGTCCTACAAAGCCTTGGCTTGATCGGTGAGTAATAAACTGATAATACACTACTACTAAGTCATCGCTGGTTTTACCATACCAACCGAGATTCAACGCCAGTCCACCAAACTACTTAAGCTTATAAGCATTTGACTCATTGAAAATTGTTTCAGAAGTATAACATCATCCTCGGGAAATGCCATAACAAGGCTCGGTGCTCTCAGCCATGGCCCATTTGGATGGTGGATCTTGCTCGGGATCAAAGAAGAGAAAACACAAGCTCCAAGTCGACGGATATGACTCATTAATAATCATCCGTTATCACAGGCACAGGGACGGAAGGAGTGGGAATACCTTCCAAATTTACCTCTCCTTTACGGGAGAGTTATATGCGCTGCAGTATTATGTTCCAGCAACTGAGAATGGGGATGTCGGTTTATAAGCAGCCAGAACCTGGTGGGTTTGTCATGTCGGAAGACGAGACCCCGTGGTAATGCTTCGTTATTGCTTTGTCAATAAAATTGAACAGTGTTCTTTTAAAATTAGAGTAAAATTACGAACCAGTAAGAATCAAAAATCAAAAAATACTACTGATCGTGCATTTAAATTACGACACTCTCCCGGCATATAATTGAAACTAGATGCACTGGGTTCGAGTTTAACTTCCACCATAACATGTTTCAAGATCATGAGTTCTATTTTACCTAAAAAATTGAATAATACTCAGTAGAAGCGGAACACCCAAAGATCATGACGGAAAAGTATTACATCAACCATAATTCTTTAATAAATACTCAAATTTCGCTCTTCTACCTCCGGATTGCAAGTAACGCACTGTGGCGTGGAAATCCAATAATTTAGTCTCCCTGGGTATCAGCGGCTCAGCGATCATCGCTATATATGTACCACTAAAGTCAGCCATCTTTTTCTCTCGCGCCTAAGATGCGATTCTTCCAACTACATATGGAAGAATGCGCGAAAAGAAAAAGTTACTTTTATCGGAGTTTAGCTGGGTGTAATGTGATCATTAGGGAAGAAATAAAACACGCAGTTCGGAGAAGAACACTTAATCCGGATTCATATGGCTGTCCTAAAAAAGGTAATCAGACCCTTTGTTATCAAGAAAGCTCTTTATTTGGGGATTTCTTCCGCTATTATGAGTTTTACCGTCAACTCAATTCTTCCCGGAATGACTAGGTATGTGCGTGAGACGATTTAGCCTGAAATAATCTGGGTGAACAAGCGCAACTGAATTCGAGAAATTGGGGTTTGCACATACATTGGGAAAAAAAGGACTACAATTCTACTATTAAATCTCAATATTCGTACATGTGTATATAGCTCTTTCTCTTTATCAAAAAAGGGGTATATAACAAAGGCTTTGAGATATTATACGGATGATAATACAGTCACGAACCATACAATTTGGCATCGTCAAGAAAAATCTAGATCGAATCATTGAGCACAATAAGACATACAGTTTTTTTTTCTGGTTAATTTTGAGGATTTTGTGTCAGCTGAGGTGCGACGGAAGAAAGAAGTTGTTCCAGACGTGATACTCGAGTTTGTAAGTTTTCAAATTCAGCCCTTGTAGGTGCGCCATCTCTGGAAAAGAAAGTGCGTTATGGACCAAGGCTCAGTCATCGGTGAGGAAACCAGACAAAAACGATTAAATTTCTTACTTGGTTTCCATCACCGCCCATTTACAGTTACTTTGATCCCCACGACGAGCGCAAGGCGTACATGGCTGAGCCCTATCGCATTTAATTTTTCTCCGCTTACACTCTAGACCAATTTTTTTTCAGTTTCAAGAGGAGAAACATAGTTTTTTTTTGAATCCACTCACCTGCGCAGCTCAAGGCAACTCTAGTTCGTCGCCTTTTCTTTGGTCGTCCGCCTTCGTCTGCTACAGCAAAGCCATCATCTTCCTCCAGATCGGGTTCCTCGCCGTCGTATAGCCATGGACCTCCAGGAGCCGACCGCGATATTGTTTGAGCTGGCGGAATTGACACTGTCCGTGGACGCATCGAAGAGGACCCCGCGCCACCGCGAGGCTGCGGCAGGGATTCGGATGTTATTGTGGGAGAGGCGAGTGTCTCTCGTAAAGAAGGCAATGTTTTCTCTAGCGCGGGTGATAATGATATAGATGTTGTCGACGGCGTTGAATAAGAGGATGTAGCTTTTGAGGGTGGATTTGTATTTTGAACACGAACGCCTTTCAAAATTCCAAACCGTCCTGCCGACGAAGAAGAACTGTGTGTAGATTCTGTCTGTTGTCAGGATTAGTGAAAACATACCACAAATCTAAGAGAAATGGGGGAGAAATTTTGTTTGCTTTACCATAATATTCTCATGCCTATTTTGCTCCTGCGTGGACAACCTTCTGCTATCATCTTGTCTGGAAGATTCTGGTCGTTGATATTCTGAAGTATATGACCGCTGTCTAAGGGTGTCTCTGTTCTCGGAACTTGGAGGCGTGCTAGAGGTGGACCGTCCATGAGACCTACTTTCCTGAGAATCTTGCTTGCCTCTCGGTATTTGTTGCCTATCGAAACTTGCAAGCCTTGCTGATGATGGATATGTCCCGACTCTATCGGCGGGACCCCTAGAACGAGGGCGGCCATATGTCAATGGTGGTGGCAATGGTGATTGAGTTCTGTGATTCGGATGATCTGATGAATAGGTCGGTGCTTCGGAATAATTATGACTAGGTTCTTTAGCTAGCTCCTGTTGACGCTGATACGCCATTGTGCCTAGTAAGGTGGCGTTGGTACTGCTGTTACCCGATCTAGTCGCTGAAGTGTTCTGAAAATAGGATCTGTCCGGTGAGCGGGATACGTGAGAGTGGTGAATTGGATCCTCAGCAGCACCCGATGATGGGCCCATTCTCTCCGGTGTTCTCGCTCGTGAAGCTTCATCTCGTCGATATGAACCACGAGTGCTTGAAGACATCATAATAGGAGTAGTTGAACCGCCGCTAGCTTGAGCTCCGCCCACCCAAGACTGCTTTTGTCGGTGCTCGCGATCACGATAGTCGCCGGAAATATTTGAAGGACTTGGTGATCTTGTCATGAATGATTCAGACGAATGCTGATTTTGAGGCACGCGATATCTACGAGAGAGTTAAGGATAAAAAAAATGAGCGAAAGGGTGAACGTTTTTCTCTGGCCGAGTAACGGAATTGCAAACGAGCGAAAAATAGATTATAAAATGGAAAAGAATAGCGAAAAAACAAACAAACAACGAAAACAAAACTAGGAAAGAGAATCACGTACGTTGGAACATGGGTTAGTGCTGAGGCAGATGATGAACCCGAGACGGATTCGTTCCTCGCACGAGGTACGGAGGGCGTGGAAGAATTCTCTTCAACACGTGAAATAGAAGGAAGGGTATTAGAAGGTTTTGAAGATGTCGATGGACCTGCGATTAAACCGTCTTCTCGACTGCGATGAATAATGGCGATAGCGGACGTCGAGGGATAAGATGTGTAAGAATGATCTTCCTTGCTTTCCCGGGTTTGGGAGACAGGCAGAACAGATAGCTCAGCAGCCGAGCGACTCGTTCTTTTAGGTGATGATGATGAGCTGAGATAGACAGGTTCTTTATCTTTGTCCTGCGCAAATGAGGCCGGTGAGGTGGATGTAGTAGATGTGGACGTAGACGTGGATGCAGATGTGGAAACGAGGGTAGATGGTGGATGCATGAAGTCGAAGTCCCGACTGCCTCCAGCCCGGTTTTGACCTTTCCGGCCATCATCGTAGGTTGTTTCTGTTTCCCATATGCGTCCTCTAGTAGCTGACGACCCCCTATTACTCAAGCCTGGACCAGTAAGTGAACTAGTTTCATAACTGGCTTCGCCCTCTTCTGTTCGCGTGTCAGAGGTAGGATAGTGGGAATACGAAGAAGGTCCGAGTTCCACCTCATTCACAGTGCGACCCTTGGCGGCGAATGGTCGCGCCACCCCTAAAATTTTTTTAAAAAAATAAGAAAATAAATGAGTTTAATTCTTGCAGTTCATCGCACAAGTTGTAATAGAGACAAATACCTTCAGATTTACCGGAGTGTTGTTGTTGCTGTTGTTGGTAAAGATAGGCGCGATGTGGACTGCTACTACTTTGTTCTGAAGTTGGCGAAAACGTTACAGTTGACTTTGAACGCAAGTAAGGAAAAACTCTAGTGTGTATAAAGATAAGGACCATACACCATTGGAATAGTTAGTACTTACTACTGCTTTCCTCTGACATCGCTGCCTGCACCTGCACGCTTGATGCAGTCTTCTCATGGCCCTCCTCAAACTCCTTTCTCCTTTGTCGCTTATTCTCAAGCTCGCGTCTTGATTGGTTATTTCTATTGGCCTGTGAGTCATCTTCGAATGAAGATGTATACGGTCTGTCTTGTATTTCTTCCGAACCATCTCTGCTGTGTTCCATCTTTCCTCTTCCTCCCGTACCTGCACCCCCCTCCTGCTGCTTCTCTGGATTTGATAAACCGAAACCAAGAACACGTGATTTTTTTTCTGTTCCCGACATTATTTTTATGTTCTTTCGAAAAAACAACAATGCGATCAGAGTTAATGAGCTCAGTGATTCGGTTAAAGCGTGAGGTGCATAATCTGGGCCTCCGAAGAGGATGGTCGAGGAGAGTACAAAATAAAGGGGAAACGTCTGCCGAAGACTGGAAAACAGTTAGCACAAACGGCGGTGAGCGGCTTCATAAGAAATAAACCCCCTCAACCGAAAGTGGAATGAGAAAACCACGGCAAACGGGTCATAAAAGCGTAAATCTAGACAAAAATAAAACAGCAATTATTATTATTTATGCAAACAGATCGTGTAAATCCGAATCAACTCGAAGAAGTCACAGGTGCACCTTTCAGAAAAGAGTCAGTGTTCTATGAAAAGAACGGGCGGCACGAAAACGATCCGCAAATGGGCTTTTCACTAAGAAAAAGGCGAAAAGTGTGGGAGTGTGGCTGACGAGGCTGACCAGATTGGCATTGAAGTGACGGGTGACGGAACGGGACAACGTCCAAATTTGGATGTTTTCTAGTATTAAATATTTACCCAGAAATAATCATTATTAAAAATTATAGTTTTTCCTGCGAAAGCCTCTTCTCAAACCTTATCGTTAAGGAATGTTGAGCTTTTATGTTTTCCGATTTCTCCCATTGCAAAGCCTAATGACTTTCAGTGCTCAATGACAGCTAATTGGAAAATAAAAACATAATTTTATGCTGTCGTCGCCCAGAAATCGTTATCGGCGACGTTATCATGCACGGGCCCGGTTGCGGTAGATTATTCTCGCTAACGAGACTTGCGTTGAACCGACCCTATGTATACCATTTGAAGGAATATTCTCGGCGTTTTAAAAGGAGCCTCAATAGACCTTTAGTGCAAACATTCAAATGCGAAAAGACAGTATAATCAGTATCGAAAGTTACATCGAAGAATTACACGTATACTATCCGTCAAGATCGATGGCAATATATAAGGAATATGAATAATGCAAATCGCGATAAAATTTTTTGAATAACTTTCGGCTTCTTGAAACTCAAATTAGGATTTAGAATTCCCGTATCCCCGTTTATCCCCGTGTCCGAGGTCCGTGTACGTCAAAAAGGGAAAAGCAGAACGGAAACGAGAAGAAAATTGATATCACCATAAAGTTAGTGCCCAAATAGCCTGTATCGAAGCCAAATTGTCAGCCTAAAGCTATCGTCTGGCAATTATATGTGCCAAGAAGGGAAAGAAAAGGAGACTAACAGGGAACTCAGGAGCCCAGGCGTGGAGCTCAAGGTCTCCGAATCGGAAACAAGACCTAAGGGGCAAGTATGGATAAACGAAGAGCTCCAACAAGCTGATCGGATCAATTTGGGATCGCATTTAAAAGTCTATAGATATAAAACAAAGCACGAATAGAGGCGAAAGGGCACAAACTCTCGTGTACCTTTTGGTCTTATGCGTAGAAGTGATCAGACGGACCCGATCGTTTAATCGCTTCAGGATCAATGAAAACAATGTGAATGAAGTTTCAGTGTGAGTTTTGGGCAATGCTATTGAAACTTTAATTGTAGCGGAGGAATTAGGAAAGTAATCTTCTTTGTCTTGCAATGTATGCAAGACTGTATCTGTATTTAAAAAATCGGCCGGACTCCGGAAAGCATTGCGGCTACGGGAAAAGATTTATGCCAGGATTTCCGTGAGTCCGCTGCGGCTGACTGCTACGGTGGTACCTATGCCAGTGAATTGGAGTATCCGGAGATAATCCCACGTGGTGAACAGGATCAAGGGAAATGTCCCTGCGATTGAATTTTTGAGTTTCAGAATGGCGTGTCACATGCGCATGTGCTCAATTCATAGCGCGCAACGCAATAGATATCACCTGTTCAAACTTTCATTCAATTCGCGGGTTTAACGATAACCAATCCAAGCAAACATACTAATATATTTGAATAAAGTCACGAGGAATCCTTTCGTGTATTGAATGAAAAAAAAAGGTACGTGTTTTATTTCCGGCATTACCGAGATGCTTGGAGCCTTTAATTGAGAACAACGCTGAGAGGAAATTCTTCCGCGATAGATCCCGAAAGAAATGAGCGCAATACTCCGGTATTTGCTTGTACATAACTCAAGATGAGCCTCACCGATAGGAACTTCCTTCTCAGCTCAGTCACGCGGAAAACGGAGAGGCGCGAGAAGCCGACCAAACAAGTAACACAAGACTCAGATGGGATGAGACTATATATCCCTAAGATAAACTACTGGCTCACCATTAATACACTTCTTTTTTTGCCAGCGAAACTCCACAGTCATTCACCTTAGTCTTCTGTGAGAAACAATCATTTTTTCAGCTTCTATGGCCTAACCCCTAATAGCACCCGCCGCGCGAAAGCAGAATCAAATTCCAGATGCATGTGAACCTTCGTCATACCTGATTCAGTCCCCGATCCTCATTAATCATATAGTCAGTTTTTCCCTTCTCACCCAGCTTCTTGACGGATTTCTGGGAACCTATTCCCGGCTCTATATAGTAAGTATAGGTTCCACCAGGTCAGGGCATACTCAGTTATAGTTATTTATGTGTATGGTCAGCGATCTCTGGTGCGAACATCTGTCCTAACCACATTTTCAGACTAACTAGTGTCGGCGCCAGACGGTAATGAAAATGCCTTCTATAAGAATTCCATTTTCTACATTGACATGGCAGTGATTAGCCGAATGGTTCAAAGGGTTTGTCCTTTGAGAACTTTGAATCAACCAATCATATCGAGACGATAATGGACTAGCCGGATGTCGCATGATTTCGAGTTAGCCGGCGTAGTAAAAGTCAACAGTCCACAACGTTTGGCCTTCTGCTTCATCGCTGAGCGATTCCAACTTCCTCCTATTGACATTTGTATAGGATAGCTAAGCTCTAAAAGTAACTCAGAAACTGCCTAAGACAATGACTGGCATCCAAAAATACTTCACCTTGCCAGATGGAGCGAAGCTCGCTTATGACCTACACGGTGGAAAACATCTTAACAAAAAAGGGGCCATACCATTAATTCTTATCGGAGGTGTCAGTACAACCAAAGTCGACTGGGCACGGCTAATACCCGAACTCAGTAAAACACGAGCTGGTAAGGCTTCTTCCTTTTCATTTGTGTTAATATCATGCAAACGTCACGCTGCATTTCCATAAGTTTTAACATTTGATCATAGGTTCGAATTTTTTCTTCGTTTTATCGTTACCATTAATGTAGCTAATGTGTCTCAGAGGAATTGGACTGTCAACGAATTCTAACTCGGTTAATGGCGATGAGCTTAGTATCGAATCAACAGCATGTGATTTGTCTGCTCTCATTCAAAGCTTTGGGTGGCAGCAAGTCGATATCCTTGGGATATCAATGGGCGGTGAGTTGATTAACTAACACCACGTTGTGTATGATCCGTTGCTATACCTGTTCAATACTAGGCGTCATTCTACAGCAACTATTACTTTTTCACAGACACCCTACTACCCCTAGGGAATTACCTTTCCGTGTGCATCGAGCCATCCTGAGTGCCACATTTGCATCTCCCCTAGAGGATATTTCGGATTTCCAGCGTGAGAGGTTTGATCAAGCGTTAACGGACGAGCAGAAGAAAGCACTTGCACGTCCCTTTCTTGAAGCTTCATTGGGACCTAAATGGCTTGCTTTACCAGAGAATCAAGGAAGGTTTGACGTGTGGTTGAATAATTCCATAATAAACAGGTCTGTTCAAAATTGCCTTCGCTTCATACGGCTTGGACTAATGTTGAAGCTAGACCATACCGGACCATAAGTAAGTCTTTCTACATCCCATTCAACACAATCTTTGAGAATTTTTTTTTTTTTTTTTTTTGGTTGAGCCTTTATGGCTATCGACAATGTATCTAATACACATCTAATACACCTCGGTAGCCGGCATTGTGAATATGGATTTGAAACCATCATATAATTTAATCAACCGAGAGGAGAATGCATTTACGCACACCAGTTTACACTGGTAGTGTGGGACTCAATTACAATACCCACTAAACTCCTCTCCCAGGCGGTACAAACTGCTAGGCAGTGTGTTCGGGGGTATTCGAACTCTCGTCCGTATGAAGGCTTTCTCTGGTGACTAATCAGAGTAGGCCCCCGCAGTGGAACCGCTCATCCACCGCACCCCCCAATCTTTGAGAATTTCGCCAGTCAGACAGCGCAAAATGGTATATTGTTTTGAAGATTACTCTTCTATGAGGACGGTTTGACAAACTTAATTTTTCAGATCACGCAATTCTCTTTCGTTGATTCCCTGAAGTACATCGAACCGAGCACTCAGATTCTCGTAATTCACGGATTGGACGACGTTATTGCACCATTTTGCAACGCAGAAGAAATTCTCCGCGCATGTCCTCAATCGAGGCTAGTGTCCATAGGTTCCAGACGAGGTCAAGTGCCTAGTTATGGCTTTGGTCATTTATGGCATGAATACTTTGATGTAAACGTCTGGGTTGGGGTGCTGGAGTCATTTTTGGACGATGAATCTCTTGTCGTTGAAGCCCGGCTTTGAAAGGATCGCGACTGCACTCTCCTCACCGGATGGCTAGTGTTTCGTCTCATGTTCTAGAAAATTTTGAACTTGCCTCGAGTGTTTAATATAGGCTCGGACGTTATACATTTGAAATTGCAATTACTAGACAATATTCGTGTATGTATATCAAATACAGCCTATCAAACTGTTGCCGACGTCGTCTCTCGATTTGGATCATGATCATACTCGTTGCTGCTGCTATGCCAGAAGAACCATTTCCACCACGACGGTCGTTTATACAGCCTTTCCCACATTCGTTTCTCCTTAACCTCGCGCTGGACTCTTTGTGCAGCGTACTGTTGCTCCTCTGCTACAACTTCGCTCAGCACGGCTTCACCTAACGATACCGAGTTTCCTGCATTTTGATCCGCTGATACGTCCCCAGCTAAGGCTGTCGATAACGGTGACGCCAAATGAAATGATCCCCTCAATGGTGCATTTTCGGCTTGCAAGTCCGGTTCATGTACTGGATCGTGAGTCCAAGAGCGCAGTCTTGGGTGCTGTGAACGACTGGAACCAGAAGCAACGGCATTCTCCAGCGACAAAACGTTATGCAAATCCCGGCTATTGATTAACCTCTGCTTGCTATTATTACCTTTTACCACCGCCATTAATTTGTAACTATGGGGAATATTGTTCTCCTTTTCGTTGAGCGCGTTGACACGCGCAGCTAGTACTGAGGACATTGAAATATTCTCCATTCCCGTATATTCTCGTTGCGGTCGGAACTTGCTGCTACTGCTTCGTGTTCGAGAGGAATCAATGCGAAGTGGAGGTCTCTTGGGATTGTCTTCGCCGCCACTGGTGTCACTCGGTGTAATCGGCGACATTGGCGGAGAATCTGTGAGCCGGCCATGGTTTCTACCACCACCACCACCACCACCACCTTCTCCTTTTGTCTCTTCTGTTTCTTCTTCTTCTAACCACCGATCTAATTTTTCGCCAAGACTATCGGAACTTCTGAGAGAGACATGTAAATCGATCGTATCGTCGAGATCTAAGATGCCAAACGGATTGCGCGGCAGCCATAAAACATTGTCCACCGGCGTACGATAAAAGGGATTGTCATATGGTTGATCTAGATCGGGGGAATCATCCCAGTGAGGAAAAACGGGGTGAGGTGTCACAATTAGAGAACGGCTAGTAGACCGCTGTCGGTCGTTCTGCACGGTTACAGGTGGTGGTAGCAGTGATGATGTGGGATCAGCTTGAGATTCTTCGGCTAGAGGTTGTTTACCGTCATTATTGGACAACGCGTTCTTTTCAGGCTGAGGTTGAAACGGGTTAACGGGCCTGTGAATATTAAATTGCCGACGGGGAGGGTAGGACGCATAATTGAGTTGAACACCTCTCGGAAACTCCTTCCATGTCATGAATTGACCCGGCAGTGTCAGATTCCCTTTTTGGGATGGTTCAAAGGTATGGTTGTGCTCGTCATTCTCTTTAGAAGAATTCCGAACTAGTGGGGTAATTCCCGAAAGATTAGCGTTACGCCTGTTGTCGTCATTGAAGATGGCTTCTTCGGCTTTATCTCCCTCCGCAAATTTGATACGACAAAGTCGCGTGACGCTGGGAAAATTGTCTTACATTAGTTATTGTACGAGAATTCGCGTTGATTGATGTGCGTACACAAGTTTCGTGAATACGGTGAGCACCAACAGAATACCAATCAAGGCTGCTTCAGGAGTTTCTTTCAATACGACCAAAAATGCGAGAAAAACAACCTTAATACATGTTGAATCAGAAAGATATACCGGGAGACATTTGTTTCGACATACATGGGCAAGGATCAAACCATCCAGTGAGAATCGTATCATCCGGATCAATAGTATTTTACCATTATTTTCGTAAGATCGTGAATAAACGTGTAGGAGCTGAAGGGATAAATAGGTAATTGAAACAAGTGCTAACGAGTTATACACACCTGATGTTTTACAATAACTGATACAACTCGCTAAGTCAAAAACAACGGAGCCGGGTAACACATACACACGCACCTGATTCGACACAAAAATACACCAATGCAAAGGGTATCACGAGTGGGTTGAGTAAAGAGAAAAGTAGGACAATAGTGACTACTAATAAATGATTGGGGAGCCAGTCTGTCATCAAAGTGAGTGATGTAGAAACTTAGGGGTTGGGAGGAGCGACTTGCAATAGTAGTTGAAAGTACGAGGATGAATACCTTCAGCTCTTCTTCGAAGTGTATTTGACACTTTGGTAGATGGGTAAACGATGAGGGGGAGCTGCGATAATGGGGTGAGTGTAGTATGGAATATGATTTTCGTTTCCTTGTACGTACACCGACTTAGGGGTAGGGTTGTTAGTATATTGTGAATAAAAGGGCAAGGTATAGACTTACAAAGGCCGAGTTCAAGGAATCCGTGAACGGCTGTTTGAAGGATTACTTCAAGAATAATGAGTCAAGTTCTCCACGAGACAAATACAAAGTCAACACATACACCATCTGGGAACAATTAGTGAGAAGAAAAAATCTATTTATGAAGATATAATGACTTACCCGACATAAAAAGGACCAGCAATGGGAAAGCTACTAGCAATAACAGGAATAAAATCCACACTATGTTTGAAGAATTGCAAAAAAGATTCAAGAGCACCGACTCCGACGCAGAAAAATATCAATAAATTGCACACGAGAAATTTCCAATATCGAATCATAATGGTATCGTGGAGTTTGCTGAACGTGACAATCGTGTGGCCCTTTTTGCCTATCAAAAATAGCAGAACGGGTATTAAGATAGTGAGAAGGGAGAAGATTATTGTAGGGAGTAAAGAAGATATCGCTTCTTTGTCGTCTGGATGTTTGTCGAAGTATTTTTGCTAGTTAATGGGTTCAGTTATACGATGTTCAATGAAGGTAGGGCAATTAGCACGAACTAGACCGGGTATGACTATGCTTAGGTTTTGAATATTCACCAGACCAATGAGCAGCGAAATCTAAAAATTGAGATGTGAGTAGGAAATTGATTCAAAGAGTGAGATGGGGTATACAGGTATTATCCAAGAGAGTGTGAATCCCTAGGAATCCGTACTTTCAGAATGATGAGATAAGGCGACATTGTACGCAAAGACTCACCAAACTCCCGCGTCAATCACCCAATCCTTGATGAACTAAAGAAGAAAGAGGCGTTTATTGGGAATATAAAGGATGTGAAGCAAAAAACATACTTCACCCGTGAACGAGCTCTTCATAATCCTAGCCCAATCAAGATCCCGTACATCAGGAGCCGGCACGACTAAACAAGCCAACGGATTACGTGGATGAGCTTGCAAGAATTTAGTAGCTCGTTTCGCATCTTCGATTTTGGAGAAAGTGACGAATGCAGTAGAAGTAGGCTGATAGTCTTCTATTGGGCGAGATTTGTCGTCGTGGATGAGAGTAGTTAGATATCCTAGCCGCGTTGTGTAGTAATCTATTTCTGGGACAGCTTTGCCGAGGAAGAGCTTGTTAAGACGGATGAGAGGTTGATACGGGTCCAGATATGATGGAGGAAGACTATGTAAGGCTTCCCATATTGTACCATGAGTCTGATTCGAACAGCTCTTTCCTAGTGCCTCGGAAGTGAGATCATCTGTCTCAAAATCTTCCACCTCTTTAGCCTTCCGAAACCCGGGAAGTTTGAGTAAAAACTGTTTCACGTGTCTAAAGCCGGTCAAAACGGAATTGACAGGCTGTGGGGATGACGACGGAACACGAAATTGCTTTACAAATGGAGAAAGTCTGGAGTAGAGTTCCTTTTCTTCTTGAGTCATCTCTTGTTCTGGGTTATTATCCGTATCCATGCCGTCTTTAACTGCCTGAAGAACATTTCGGGCGAGTTGTATATGCGCGTACTCGAGATCCTTGAGGACCGTATCACGTCTCGAGAGTAACGATGCCAGTTCTGTCATTTTCCGAGCAATAACCACGCGTTCTACGACTGGTAGAGAAGAGTTTTGATGATCGTCATCCGCCTTTGGTTCATGTTGGTGTGGAGCAGCGTCATCAGGGATAGCCCTGAAACGCTTTATGGCAGATGAAGTCGTGATACGTTGTAGTAAGGCCGATGCGACTCTTGTGAAAAATCCAAAAGCGATTGGGGGATTGGCTAGATGTTGAGAGAGATAGTACTCAAAATACTCTTTGAGATCCGTTTCGCTGCGTAATGGGACGGGTATGTTGGTCACCATTACGGTGCGGAGACGCACTCCGCGATTGGCGAATGATTCGTTGTCTTCTTCTTCGATAGGTGGTAATACGGACGTTGTCAGTTGTGTATGTGTGGAGTATTTCTCGCGTAGGGCCTGAGTAGCTTGTTCGCGAAAACGGAGGGTGTCACGAGTTATCCAACGAAGGTTGAGAAGCCAGGTGATAGAAATCCAGTAGGCGATAATGACGTGAATATATAGAAGATGTTGTTCTGACGGAACCAAGGAGGATATAGAAGCTTTGTCCATGGAGCTGATGGGTATGTTGGATGGAGAGAAGACGAGGTGAACTGAGAAGATGATGGGAAATGTGGTTAACGTGTGTAATAATACAAAAAGTCCTGTGCAATGAATGCTATCAAAATGTTTATGAAAAAAGAGGAGCAAGCGACTTACTGCAACGTTGTAAAAAGCGGATGTAGGTCGAAGCGTCCACGCCAATAAGGTTAGGTAAATCTGATTCTGGGTAAAATATGGCTTGAATAACCCATTGTAGAGGACGTTTAGGCAGTGCTGGAGAAGGAAGTCTGTATGATATAGTGAGTACAGACGTACAGCCAAACTTGCTCAACAGGTTTCTTTACCGTGCCCAACACCGGCCTTGGAATAGACTAGATAGGGTGACTCTTCAGTCTCGCATTCTCAGAAATCGAGAAAAGGTAGGAAACGTACTATCCGAATTCCCAGGTCTCGACACTTCCTAGCTCTTGCTGATACTTGGATGATCGGCCACGACCTCTCCGCCGCCTTCGCATGAGTTCGTAGCCCGTCAAACAGGCTGCAGCTAAAACACCGGCCACTGCAAACTGGTTCTTCAAGCCGGAATAGGTATGGCTAAATGTTCTGTCTTGAATCGTAGCCATAACTCAAATAAAGAGAAAGAGAGAGAAAAAGGAAAATGATGCTGGTGATAAAGCTAGCGAGGACGATGATGTCGATGATGTGGTGCAGTGTGGACGAATTAGGAAAGGTCCGAGGCCCTTTGCGTCACATGATGTAAACGTGGCGGGGCAAACGCCACCATCTATTATTAGAATCACGGGAGATGCCAGAGCTCGGGAGCTGGAGCATTCAAGATATCACTCGGTCCTGGAGTCGGCAAATGATTTACAGACACAGACTGAGCAGTGGCTATTGCAAGGGTATTGATGTCACAAACACAGCTGGTGAGCCTCATAATATCCAGTCCGTGCAAATGATATTTTAGTCTCTTACATAGTTTGAAGCTTGAAGCAGCTTTCAGAATGCCTTTCTCAGTACCGTTCAATAATATTCCTTATACCAATGTGATACGAATCTAACCATCGCCGATCGCCTTTCTCTGGCTAAATTAAGGGCTCGTACTACGTCGTATTATTATTATCACTGAGAGAAGTTCTGCATATCCTATATGACGTTCGGTCATCGTTCGTGGCAACTGCATTTGACGATCCCGGAGTCGTAAATCCGGAGTAACATAATTTAAAGTAATACGTTATTTGAATTTGGAACCCGATTTTTTTCACATGCTTAAACTTAACCTATTTATGGTACCTGCGCTATGCCGTCAATCGTGTTCTCACACCTATCATATATTAGACTGGCCAGAAACCAGAATTATGATTACAGCACGGACGCCCGCAACAACGTCAATTCAAGATTGATTATTTCTCATGCAGCCAATGCTTTGGGTATTTTTTTTTTAGAAGCACTTCGATTTCGTGAAAATCTCTTAAAACTCCATAAACGCTCCGAACGAAGTTTCCCTTTAAAGAGGTTCAAGCTTGTGATAAATGAGTACTAGTAGAACCAACCTCGATTACTAAAGCTTCACACCCCATTTCTGATTTTCATATATTTTCAAATGATTTCCTGATAGCTCGGCGTCTGAGCACCTACTAGTAGTCGGCAAAAAAAAACACATAAATGGTTCGACCAAAAAACCGTCTTCCCACTGACAATTTCACCTTCACCATGTCTGAAATCACGTCAGCCACTGCGAGGGAACCAGAGGTTCATCCTGTAACTCAGAAGACGAATACAATTCCTTCCACTATGTCTGCCCTTTTATTGACCGCCCATTACGCTCCGTACAAATTGGTTCATGACCATCCAACGCCGCGCATCCAGGCTCCAAACCAGATTCTTGTCAAAGTGGCCGTGGCAGCTTTCTGTCATAGCGACGACATGATACGCTGCCCGGGGAAAGAAAAACCATCAAATGCGTACATTGCTAGCATGATGCCATTCGTCGCTTCTCATGAAGGAGCAGGGTACGTGTGCGAAATTGGCGACGCTGTGCGAAACTTCAAGGTAGGTTTTGTTCCCTCTCATAACTTCGGCAAAGGGCGGGTGCCAATCTTTGATGCCATAACATATGCATACACACATACGTACAGGTGGGAGACAGAGTTGGCGTAATCGCTTTTCGTGATCCATGCGGCGAATGCTACGATTGTCAACTCAGCGAGAAGGGAATTATTCCAGGCGCGAGAGTGTACTGTGATAAGAAGAAGTTCATGGGTGTTTATTCGGACGGCGCAGCTGCCGAATACATGCTTGCCGACGAACGCTTCGTCGTCCCGTTGCCCAATACTCTCCCATTCGAAACGGCCGCACCTCTCATGTGCGCCGGAATGACAATATACCGCGCCATCAAAGTGTCTGGTGCTCAACCGGGACAGACGGTTGCCTTCGTCGGGATTGGCGCACTGGGTCATTTGGGCGTTCAGTTTGCCAAAGCGATGGGAATGCGTGTCGTAGCCATTGATGCAAGAGATGCGCCATTGGAGATGATTAAAACCCTCAAATACGCCCCGGACGTGGTTTTGGATTCGAGACATGGTGTTAAAGCCGCGTTGGACGCTATTGGTGGAGGCGGCGTAGATGTATGTTTGGTAGCCACACATGTCAATGAGGCGTTCACATATGGTTTGGACATTACAAGAAGACACGGTGTATTTGTCGCGGTCGGAATTACAGACGATCCTATTGTACGTATTTGTGCTTTACTTAATCGCACCTGTGTTCGACCATTCGTTTTTTTATCCAGCCCGTGCACACAAATCACATTATTTTTCGAGACATCACCGTGAAAGGATCGTTCATGAGTGATACTGCAAGCGTGAAAGAGATGGTTGATCTTGTCGCGGAAAAAGGTGCGTTCCTGGCGCTAATCCATGTTTGTATTCGTCAAACTCTCTCATTTCGTTTGCCAGACATAGAAATAAAAACGCACGTATATGGGTTACATGAGTCAGACAAGTTATTGGAAGATTATGCTTCTACTAGTTTATCTGGAAAGCTGGTTATTCGCATCGCTCAGTAGTAGCGGGAGGAAGAGATATAATGGTTTTTTCTTCCTCAGGATTGAGTGATGAGAAACTGATACAAGAAACAGGAGTGATGTATTGTGGTAGAAATAATATATAGAAAGGAATACCATTAGTATGACGGACGATTCTGGGTAGACTTTCATTTCACGACATGGACCATGGACATTGCAGTGACATGACGGTGACAAACTCAGTTTTGGTTCCGCTCTGTTTCTTTTTTCCTTTTTTCCTTCGTTTCCATTGTCCTCGCACGCTCCTTTTTGCCACCATGACTATCGACTCCATTGCTGCCTATAAGAAGGGCCGTTTCGGAATTTTGCATGACGAGAAAAGTATTTGAGGAATGGACGATTGTGAAGACTGACCTTTATGAAATCTCTGCGTTTTGGGTCTGTGTTGGAGGTTGAAAAAACTTTTTGGGGACATGGTTGTGGACACAATGGACTGTTCTTTTATGTAGGGCTTCGAAAAGGTGGGTTTTTTGGGACCTCGTAGGGTGCGGCCCATGACTCTGAGAGTATAAATTGCGGTTTTGGCATCTTGGATTGAGGAACTTTTGCTCTCTCCACCGTACTCCTCGTCTGTTATAGCGTTTAGACCTATTCCAAGTGTCAAAACGCTGGTCTCTGACTTCCTTGAAAATCCGCCTTCGACTCCATTTATACCCCATTGCACCAATCCCAACCAACAGCCAAAATGTCGAGCCGAGAGAACCAATCGCCTTCAAACACTACCTCTGGGTCGAATTCTTCCGGCAAAGGTACCTCTCTCTATACCTTTGCTCCTACGACAGCATCTCTGCTTCTTTCGAAAAAAGCTCTTACCCACACATACATAACACACAGGTGCTTCATCATCATCCAATAATTCCAGCAATCCAACCGCGGCTGGTACGATTGGATCTTTCTACCGAGCAACCGACCAACAGAATTCTGGAAGCACGAGAGGCCGATCTGGTTCTGGTAACCAACGTCCGCCACAACGGCATGCGCTGGCACCACTGCCCCATAACAGATGACTACTAGGTGAGCAACAGAAAGACCGTGTTCGTTGTCTTTTTTCCTGCTGACGCGCGTCTTTTCGTTTTTTTTTTCCACGCGTCAAGCCGTCATTTGTCCTTGCTCATCCCCCAACGTCAAAATTACCAACGCGAAAGTTCGCGTAACTGCGACAACGATCAGCATCATGACGCGTTTTCGAGTTCATAATCTTCTTCTTCATTTCTCCTTCTATGGTCCAACTGTATCGATAGCATATTTCTGTTTTACGTATCCACCGCCTAATTATTGTCCTATTTCTTTTTGGTTGTTCATCCATCCTTCGGGCCTGACTATGAAAGACGACCGATCATAACCAAGCCAAAACAGACGTGACGAAAAGAATGAGGAATTAAAAATGACCGGTGAAATACTCGAGAAAGCTATATGCATACATGCAATTAGAAGAACATAGCCTCGAAACTCGATGGTAATTTTGCAACGCGTCGGGGCCCTGGCCTCTCGTGATCCTCGCGTTCTGTTGGGAAGTTCCGGAGGAGGCAAATGCAAACGCACCAGCGACGCTTGGATTGCTGCAATTATTGTATGATGAAGAACCCATGTGTTATGCGTGCATGGGTGAGAGCCAATCAAAAGGAAGCAATAAAACTGTCGGAGCGATGCAAAGCTCTAGGCCGCGCGCAGAGTACCTACCTTTACCGACCGGAAGAATTGGAACCAGAGGAATTGCTGGAAGGTGATTGGTTCTCTCCACTCGATATTTTGGCGGTTGGCGCGGTGTAATGAGGTACAAATGGAGTTGAAGACGAAAAAGCAAGGAATTAGAGACCGAATGAAGTGCCAGGTACGTTATAGAGCTTTCATCCTCAGCCTCCTTCTGCCAGTGGCGGCCCCCTACCTGAGTATTGCGCACATAAGAGTCTTTAATAAAGCATGTAGTGACCGTTACTTGCTCACGACTACCTTGGCAAATTTACAAGAAACTGGGGAACTGCCAGCCTGTGGAGAGAGGAGACTCTACCACTTCCTGGTGATGAGGAGACTGTTACGACGGCGGCTCTTGTTTATATACAAAAATGACAATCAAAATTCAGAACATAAGGACACCCAAATGTCCTTTTCGCGATATACTATTTCATGACTGACGCAAGTCCAAAAGACCACATTCTCTCCCCTCTTGACCAACTTGAAAGCGTCCAGCTTATCTGTCCGCCTGTTCGGGAGGCAATGGGATGTCCACCAATGAACAGGCCTGAATGGCCCGTTTCCAGAGTGGACTGTTCGTCTCCAATGTTCTGCGATCCCCTACAATGATCAGCGCTAGCTTCGGTCTTGTCCACGCGACATTCAGCCGCCTCGCATCCTCCACAAAACCAATGTCTCCCTGCACATTACACCGGACAGTGGAGAAGATGATAATGTCGCTCTCTCGGCCTTGGAACCCATCAATTGTGCTTACTACGATGTCTTGTATGTTTTCCGCCTTTAGCTGAGCTACCTGTCGAGAGTAGGGCGTAAGGACAACAATGGATGTTGATCCTATGTCCATGGACTCGGATGTAGTGCTATTATCAGACAATCCCGATCGCTTGGTTCTAAGGACAGATATTATCTCCTTCACTAATTTCACCTGTCCAATATTGCTTTTCGAAGCTCTACCGTGATCTTCTTCAGAAGCACATGGAACAAATATCGTCGGAATTATGCTTCCCGTCGTAGGGTTTATAGGCCATGGAAATGCCGATGAGGTGAAGTGGCGGTATATTCTTTGCGGAAAATTACTCGTGTCGTACCGTTATGGGTCGATGCCGTCATCAAAATTCTCCTAGGGGAATCATCTTCGTCATTTTCTTCTAGCACCTGGCGCACGAAAATTTGCAAAATCTGCACGATCACTGTAGTTTTTCCAGTGCCTAAAAAGAAATAAGTTCGCAAAAATGTTTAAGAGGATTTTTGTTCTCCAGGTTCACCAGGAGGCCCCCAAATCAAAGTCATCCCATCTTTTTGAGTTAAGGCAACGCTGATGGAATGGCGCTGACTTGGGTTAAGAGTGTCTTTTACTACGTACTCCGCTGATAGCGTTTCGATATTCACGCCTTCCCTCGACTCCTCTTCCGCGAGTTCTAATCCTTGGTTATCCGTGATAGCTTTATAAAAACTGCAGCATTCCTCCCTCTCTTCGACAAGGCGTAAAACGGCGTCTAACATAGCTCGAGCTGTAGCAATACTCCCAGCCGTGTAGATATTCCAATCCATGACCATGAACTCGGGAGGGAGCGGATGCATAACCTGCAGCGTGATTTCACCTTTTCCAGCCAAAGTTACTATGCCGTCAATGATAGCGCGTGGGATAACCGAGCGTTCTGCAGGTGAAGCAACTTGCAGACGAATGTGTGAGTGTATTCTAATGGAAGAGAGCGCATCCACACGAATATGAGCACAAACGATGTCGTCGTCGGGACGGGATTTAGGTTCTTCTGCAGTGTCACTGCTGTCCTTCTTTTTCGGTAGAACAAGCTTCGCTCGCACCGGGGCCGTTTTCTGTCGTGTCGGCCTGCCCTGATCATCCGTTGGACATTCTTCTGCAGCTTCTTCTGCGTGATCAAAAACGATAGCCAACGCGTTTTTGTGCGCATATTTCATCAAAGCCGACTCTCCTGGACTTTGACGGCATTCATGTAGTACAAGCAACACTTCTTGGACCAGCTGTCGGGGTCGAACAGAAAGACAGGTCAGCCAGAGGAGTTCGGAATATTGTCTAAACTCGAGATCTCTGATCTGTTGACCCATCTTCTCCAAGGCCACCAGCGATGCCATTCCTAGCTCATTCGCGGAACGTATGACCCCTCGCAGAAGGACGTACGCAAGTCCTGCCAGTGAAGGAGGCAAAGTGCTATCCTCGACTAAATGCCGCTTCAGAACCACATAAGACAGTGGCGGATACTGATTAATATGCGTCGCAATTCTCGAGTGATCTCGCTTTAATAAAGTCTCAAATAGCCAGAACAGTTGCTCCTCCGCGCGTCGTTCATAAGCGAAGTCCATAAGTTCCTCGAGTACATTTAACTCCAGTAGGTCGATGTGCGTCTGAGCAATTTCTCTCGGTGTCGTGAAGATTTGCTTTTGCGTTGCAGGGTAATTGGACCAGTCCACCGAGTTCAACGTGTTCGGGGTAAATGGAACGGGTTTATGATCGAATCGTCGGAGGAATTCCGTAGTTTCAACACTAAGTCAGAATGAATCAGTACTAGGTAAGGTGACAACGGCAAACAAAATCGGTTCACTGTTCAAAGCGTAAATCAAAAGCTTGGTGAGCGAGGCGGTCTCGGTTGGAGATGACATGAATTTCCATGTCAATGACAGGCGTGCGGTTAAGTCGTCCTAATTGCTATTAACGAGTCAAACAAGAATACCTTGATATATAATAGGATGTACGTCACCTTTCGTATATTTGGAGATATCTTTTGCAAAGCAATGCTGGTCACGACGTCGGCACCACTCCTTGGAGGTGGTCTTGTAGCAAAAACAAACGTATCCGCACGCTGACGATTGAAAACTTCGAAAACATTTTCTCCAAAGTGTATTTTGTAGCCTTTCGTCCCTTGGCGGTATGTTGTCGGTGGACCACCTGCTTTGGCCATAAAGGAGCAAACGGCAACATTCTCATCGATATCATCCTGATTAGGAGAATATCAGCACATTTTTGAATGAATTTCCCAGTGGAGCTACTAACATCTTCGTTCACGTTAAGTCGTCCTTTTACAAATATCCCCGCCGCAAATCGGTCATCTGTCTATTGGACCATCGACGTTGTGGTCAAACCATCAAACTGAGATATGCACAACGGCATTACCTTCATGATGATCAACTTCCTTGTGAAATTCTCCATAGCTTGTGTCAAATACTCGAAAAATGCGGCTCTTCCTTGGATACGTGAGGTGTATAGACGTTGAAACCGAAGGGGTTGGTTTAAATTACGGTCAGTCAACTCTCTAGGTTGGATAATATCTGAACGGACCAAGCTGGGCGAGGGACATTTAGACAGAAAAGAGAAGGAGGCGAGATAATCATACCTATTCCAGATGGGTGCTTCCTCGTCTGGAGAAAGACCTAGGCGGACAATAAGAGCACACTTTTCGAAAACTGTCAACGCCCCGAAATCGAGATGAGACATGTAATTGCGTGGATTAAGTCCGCTTCTTCGTGCTACATCAAAGCCCAAGTCGGCAAGTTCATACTCTGTCACGCCAAGCCTTTCTGTGGACAGAAATTGCGACAGGATATCATGGGCATCTCTCGGTGCAATTTCGCGAATGGTAGATCTCCTAACTTCCAAAAATCGCTCCGCAAAGTTTTGAGCTGCTTCGGCAAGAACATTGAGAACATATCCTTTTCCGTCGAGTTTAGGAGGGTTTTTCAACCTGTCTGGAATGTTGATTCGTCCACCATCTACAGAAAGGGAATGGAGCGCGTTTAACTCTTGACATTCGGCACTCATTGCTCCGTTTGGACTGGCTATGACCCATTTTCTGTGCAAGGCGGATACCCGTGCAAGGTCAGACCTAGAAAATACTCAGTGAGGACATCGAACTTCACAGTCAAATTATGAAGGAGACATACGCATTGTAAGATGCAAAGTGACGAGCTAGGTCTTCTCGGGTTACATTTCTCGGAGGGGGCGATTTACCTTCGGGGTATGTGTAGGACTTGAACATGTATTTCGTCAACGAAAAACAGTTTATTATCAAAATAAACACTATCATACCTCCGCTACTTTAGGGGGCATGATGTCCGGATCAAACATAACAAAGTATTTGTCGCCATCTACCAACCAGTCGGGTCAATTATTTAAAGTAAATAGAGAAAGAAAGAAGTGTACTACCAAGATCGCCGCCGGAGCTCATGGATGGTGCTGCGCGCCGACCTACGGTGGGGAAAACAACACAATCCACGAGATGAGCCAATTTTGGATGAGAAACAGCTCGAAGCTTCAGGCAGTCTCCAGGGTGAAGACAAGGATTTCTGACGATCAAAACATCGATGTTTGTAAGTGTCGTGGCTCCTTTCCGTGGCTCCATGATTCGCACGTGTACTTGGCCTTCTTTAAGAACCTGATATGGATCGCAAACACCAAAGAGGAGTCTAGACTTGTGGATGATTGTCCTCGTGCGATAGTTATCCTTCTTTTTGAATGATGCGATCTCCGAACTTTGAAGCGCTTGAACGTCTTTTTGAACTTTGACGCTGTCTAGACCGTCCAATAAAACACGTTCAGCCAGCTCATAACTGCGAAGGCTACATAAAAAATCGAAGGCGACTTCCCACTCCACTGATGCCCTTGCGATCCAGTCGAAATATTGCTGTTGTTTGCGTTGAAACTGCTCTGTTGTGACGCCCAAGCTTGCCAAAAGAACCACGATGTCGTCATTAAGGCGACCATAGGCGTACGGAACGGAATGGTCGACGACGGAGAAAATGTTATCGCCTGTTGCTGTAAACTTTTTCTGGCTGGCGCGAAAGGCTACTAAAGTCTCTCGTCGAGCATCGAGATCTGGATGAAGCATTAAGACGCCCTAAGATGAATTGGCATATTAGTGCAAGCAATAGCGCTGTGGACATTCGCGGACCTTATATCCTTTATATCTACCGAAAGTGTCAGTGAACAAAGTCCAGTAAACTAATCAAACTCATACCGAATTTGATAGACTGTGGGCGTATAATTCTTTCCATGAAATCGAATTTGCTTGTGTTTTGCAAGTAGCATGGCTTGTTTTCGTGAGATTAACCCACAACCGTCCGAAAAAAGTTGCCCGTTCATGGTGATATCTGAAATGTCTTTTGTGTGTTTTGGATCAAGAGTCCAGTCAATGGAAGCTTCCGAGAATAATAGGCCAATTCGTTTGGCCTCTATTCATTGAGAATGGTCAAGTACTACAATCAGAATGAATATTATATGATACGTACTTTTGGCGGCATTCTTGATGTTGTCGAAATCGCCGAGACGTGAAATCCTTGTGTCGATTTCTTCGTCATTCTGTGCTTCTCTTAGAAAGCAGCTTCGTCCCCTCTAGAAACGTATTCTATAGTTACTTCAGTTATTCAATGAGATAAACGTAGATATTCACCAATTGGGAATTGCTGTGGCCATAAAACCGATATTGTTTGCCATTAAGAATCAATCCGGCTTTGAACAGGTTGATCATGTAGTCCCTTGTAACGGCCAATCCCGAGTCAGGAAATCTGAGATCACCGAATGTGGCTAGGATGAAATTTGATGGATCGTCGCCATGCAAAATCCGATTCTTGGGGAACGCAATGAGTTGCAGAGTGATGCCGGTGCTTTTGAAAGAGATCATCTTTCCCATCTGACGGTTTCGAGAGGTGGGAATGGGGACATTTCTAAAGTTCCAGGCCTCATCGTTGGGGTCAGGTTTTTCTCGGAGGACAGTTGTCATGTTGGTGAAAAGCTGAGGAGGGACTGAGATCAATGGGTCACGCGGAATATAATTTGTACGCTTATCATATCGTTCTCAGAAGACTTTTGCAATATGGTGCCGGAGCGCTCGAGTATGACTCGAGTTTAAGTTTAGAGTTTGAACCTGAGCTGAGAATAGATTGGACCCTCTTCTCGTTTCCTCTTAGGTTCTTCATAGACAACACCATCATTGGATATGAAGACATCTAGACCTAGAGCTGTCTTTATCGTTGGGCCTTCGTCCTGCGGTAAAACGACGACATGTGATGCGCTTGCACACCATTATGGAATTCCTGCTTCTCTTCACATTAAAGAAGTCGCGCGTACAGTCATGAGAACCCAAGGTTTTAGCAGGAAGAATGTGGGAACGTTCGATATGCAGAAAGCAATCTTGGACGCGCAACTTGAGGCGGAGAAGAGGGCACGAGAAGAGGCAGATAGAAATGTGAAGAAAGAATCGCTCATCTTATTCTTGAGTGATAGATCGGCGCTGGATCCTGTCGTTTATGCAGGAATGGAAGACACAGCGGCCGCTGCAGCCATGGAGAGGAAATTGATGTTATCCGAAGGATTGCAGCAAGCTATTCAATTCTATAGAAGCTCTTTATTCGGTGAGAAAGATGGTAGAATTTAGGCTTACCCAGTTTTCTGATCACTTAGACGACTCCAAGTTCTCCTGCCTTTCGTGAAGGAATGGGTGTATGATGATGGGGTGAGAACTTTGGAGGAACCGGAAAAATATTCTCGTAGGATGCGGCGAATGATTGAACGGTTCAATATTCCCTGCATTAGAATTCCAGAGTCTTCCCGGGATCTTCAGGTCAGGCTTGCAATAGTGGATACCTAGTATGTATCAGTGGCTAAAAATGCATTATTGACACTCAGATAGTTTTGATGTAGTTTGCGAAAGCTCGTTGCTGAAAATAAATCAGACAGTGAGACAGACATTCACGACTTGAAACCACAATATTTATCCCACTTATGATGACAAACACGAAGGTAATACCGACGTTAGCTGTGGAACTTTAGTATATATATGACATACTTATTATATCTATTGTTACAACTTTCACGAGCGACATGAGTGCATCACATACCAGTGCATACCCGTTGCTACGACTTTATAGAAAGAGCTCAGCCAGCGCTGAACAAGAATCTGATCAGAAATTTTGAAAAGTCGCTTCGTAAGTAGTTGGTCCAGTGAGCACCGAGAAGGGGAATTGACACCGGACGTAGGTGCCGAAATTTAGCGATAGGTCTTCAAACGCATCCCTTTTAACGAACCATCGATTGGTCAACCGCCGATTAATTATCGTCCTGTTCATCATCTTCTTTTTGTTGGCGAAGTTGACCTTATGGTTGAGTTGACTTTCTTGTTTGTGTGTTTTATTGTAACCCTGGCCAAGCTTTTGAAACTCCGAACCGAGCTGTCAACAATAGGAGCATTGCTGTGCTCACCGGCAACACACACTCACCCCATGGCAATTTCAGCGAAACAAACGAAAGATAAAGGATGCGCTCGGTTCCCTTTTCTGACTGTACAACAAACGACAATCAATTCTCTGTCAATTATCCACCCAGCCGCTATACCAAAAGACTCCAGGTTGAAGTGCGGTTAACCCCGACGGTTGTTTTTTTCTGTAATCGGTAATGCTGAGCAAACAAAAGAGGCCAGAGAAGATATAGTCGCGACAATTCAAGTAGGTTATCAACATACTTGCCCTGGTTGCTTTGTACGCCCCCGATTTGTCGCAGTTTTCTTTGTTTCGCTCTTTTCTTCCTCTAAATGCCACAAAGCCTCCACAGTGTCCGTACATTCATTGATGACGATGTATATACGCCCGAAACCGCGAGAGCCGAGGCTAGGCTCGATACTAGGTCCAGACGAAGACGAAGTACACGATTCTTTGAGATGGTTGGGCAAATCGTTGCGCCACCACGTTGTATTAGAATTGAAATATCCTTCACTGATACGACAAATGTGAACGAAAATAGTTGGGAAATCTATCCATTCGAGTGAGTCTTCCGCATTCAAAGCATTCACTAACAACCCTAAAGCTATCTTTTTGATCATAGTATGCTAGAACGCCCCAGTAGTGTGGCCACACAGGAGGACATGAGAACATTCCTCAGGTCGACACCGTCTTACCATCGAAGTAGACGAAAATGGAAGTTGCGTAAACTCTTGAGAAGGGCTGCGCATGTACTTCCCCGTCAAATCGCCCGACGGAAGGATGGTCCAAGGAGAGGGAGAGAGTAGGAAGGGACCTATGGGTCCAGGATACACATCATCGTTCACGCGTCCAGTGTCCATAATATTACTTTGACTCTTGGGACATTGTTCAATTATGCCTCTCATTATTAATTTCGTCCACTATCTCATATAATCGTCCAAAACAGACCTTTTAGATGAATAAAACGCTTACACGATGACTTTTTACAAGTTTACGAATAAGGCACCCATTTTCCTACTCTTCAACTTAACTCGAAGTTTATATGGCTACGTTCTCTCCTTGCTATGTTACACTTCCAGGAAACTTTCGGTACAAAGTTAACGAAACCACATATGCAGAATTCTATGGAAAACCCACGAAACCCTGTCTTGGAATTATGAAAATGTTGCGATCACTATCGGTGGCGGCCGCGTCACTTTGCGCCAGAACACACGTAGCGCAATACTATGAAAGATCAAATAGTCTTCCTTCCCTTCCCCATAATTCCCTCTCTCCACGATATTCAAGTAAGGATTTCAAGTCGAGTTATATCTCTCCGTCATGTACGGAATTCGGGGAAAGAAGGTAAGTCTGCCAAATTTGATAACGTTTTATATCCAAACCCGAAGTTCCTGCGATCTAGGCAAACGGCTTTTATCGAACATGAATATGTGTCTTATCAGAACAATGCTCTCCACAAATTGTTTGTGAAAAATCCCTACAAGGCCGAAAAGCTACCTTTTGCGACCAATACACCGTTATGGTCCAAGATTCTCAGCAACACATCCACCATATCAACGAAATCTTCGCTTAAAAAAGAACATAGGAATGGAAAGTGAGAATAATAATGCATTAAATTATGGTTACATACATTCATACTTTGAAAGGACTCATCATTCTAGCTCTGCCCCAACTTTTGGAAAAGCTGAACCTCTCCGGCGTCCACGGGTTCTCAAGAAAAAACGGCCTCAGCCTAAAGTCAAAAATCGTAAATTAAGGAAGGTTAAAAAATTATATTCGTATGATTCTTGTGAAAACCAAACACCCGCTTGAGTGCTGACTTTCTGACCCTAGATGCAACGTAGTATACGAAACGACGATGAAGGGCTCCGTGATCGAATTTTGTACGGGGACCAAGAAAGTCGTATGGGAAAACCCAGAAGTCAACGGCAAATATGTCTCATTTCTCCCTTCTATAACGGAAACGAAGAACAAGGATGAGTTATTCCGTTGGCAAGGTTCTGTGAGAGGATACCCCAAGAGGACATTACCACAATACACAGTTGCAGTCGAGGCCGCTGTTATGAAACGCGAGAAGAAGCTGTCTCGGTGGTGGAAAGTGTTTGGATGAAATAAGATTAATGAGAATATATGCACTCGTAGGAACTCGTAGTTCATCAATAAAGCCTTTGGTGAATTCCGAAATGAGCTCCGCCTAGGCATTTGCCATTCAAAATCTGAAGTAAACGGACTGATTCAGTGGGGAGCGGGTTTAACAGCAACACAGAGTATATTTATTCCACAATGATACTAGCACAAAGTTTAAAGCTTAGAAATTGATTTCTTTGATTGTCTACAATCAATTTAAATACGTCAGCCGGAAGTACGGATAGTTGTAATCCTCGCCGATTTACCCGCAGAAGACATCTAGAACTCCGATCCAGACATCCACATCGAAGTACTCGTACCAGAGATGTCCAAATGAATAACTAGGAACCTGCCCTCGCTTAGAACCTATGGATACGAGTCGAGCTTGTGGGCATGCTCGAAGGATTTCTTCTGCCATGCAAAACGGGACGACAACATCGTCCACGCCATGAATCACGAGGATTTTTGTATGTGGCTCGATTTCCGCCAAACGGTTGACAAAAGAGAAATTAACGAGCTGAAGGGGAAAGTTAGGTCGCACGCGCACAGAGTTTCAGCGAGGTAAGTTTACCATTTTACGCTGTTTCACTAGTAAATAGTTTCCATAATCCTTGAGAACCGACGAAGAGCAAAAGGAAGGGATGTTACTTACTGACGGTCTTGAAAGGTCTAACCATTTGGATCAATAATGGGATGTTTTAAACATGAAAGCTAGTCTCAAAATACCTATTCCTGAGAGAATTCTCCAGCCACACTTTGTATCTTTCCTGATTTTCCGGTGCAGCGATCCATTTGGCTCCCAAGGAAGCTTCAACAAGTGGCCGGACAACATCTAGTTGTTGACCTTCCGGCTTAGAGCTTGAGCTATCACCGACTCCCGCCGCCTTAGGAAGAGGTTTTGGGTAATACTCTGGAGGAATAGGGGATGCAAAGCTTGCGGTAATAACTGCATGACAAATGGAAAAAGGCAATGTAATCGGAGTAGTAGGATGCACATGGAAAAGTAGCATTTGCTGCAGCACCGCACCTAGATTAATTAAAAAGAGAGGTCGACGCTCATTTTCTAATAATTAAACATACCACCCATAGAAAGCGCTACGACATCGATTTCGGGCCATTTAAAACTCTCGATGAGAGCAATCGCATCCCGGGCTAATAATTCAAGACTAAGCTTATCGTCATTCGCGGGAGTGGAGAATGTAGATAGCCCGATTCCTCTGAAAAGATATCACAAATCCCTAGCTTAGAGCTAGACAACAAAATGCAAACCTAAAATCAAACGTCAAAACTGACACGAACATCGTTAATTATTCATAGTATGATAAAACCGAATAAACGAATAAACATACCCATTCGTGTTTTGATAAGATGGGGTAGTAATCGCGCCCAATCATCTTTGGTACTAGCAACACCGCCGAAAAGGACAAGCGGTCGGGTTTTGGTCTCTTCGTTGTATAGATGCTCTTCCCCATAAATATCATATGCAATTCGTGCACCGTCCGATAGGTCAAAGTACTTCTGCGTAGACATTATTCGTTTGATCTGCTAGAAGCTGTCGGGTATGCGAATAAAGTGTCTCCTTACGGCGAGGAACGACCGCATCCACGTGACAGTCAACCTTAAACCCGGCGCTCACACGATTGGTTTCACTATTTCAAAGGCAAAAAAATTGTTAAAATTTTTTGAAAGGATGACGGAGAGGATGGCTTAAAAAACAATTAACAACAGCATGGCATTGAAGCAAGGGTCAACAACCGTACAAACGTCGAGGAAGTGACCATATTACATAAGTATTGTCACAGTTTTCTTTCCTTCGCGGCAGCTTTTCTCTTAGGTTCGGCGCAAGCCGGTGAACTTCAGGTTCACACGTTCAAAGAACGGGCTTGGAGCAAATGCTTCCGCTGAAGGGGGTAGCGTTTTCGAGGATTGTGAATTATTCTGTAAATAAATTTTGTATACAATATCACAAAAATAAACTACATATATATTGAAATTTTTTAGAGGTATAAACATTATTTCTGCATTTACGTGGATCACACAATTTCATGGTTAAGTTGGATGAGCGTCACGCGGAATGATCACGACACGCCGCCTCCAAAAAAAATCCCAAAGACTCACACATTCTTGAGATGATTGAAATAGTGAATCCGGACGAGTTTCGATAAGACACAAAGATTAAATTCATACCAAGTTATTTAAGAAACTGCAATCTTCTAGACAGCAAAATCACGTGATTTCTAAGCTTGAACAGGCTTGACGCTAAGTTTATTCACTGTTAAAACCCTGTAAACGTTGGAATAGAGGAAAAAGTCGTGTATATTATGGAAGAACCTCATGGGAAAAAAATGTATTTGTGAAGGTCTCAAGATATGTAGCGATTTGACGAGGGGCGCGACTATTTTCTGTTCCAGGATCACTTTGATAAGCTGGAGACGAACGGGTGAAGCATTTTCAAAATTTAATATAATGAATAATAAGATAAATAACATGTTTTTTACAGGTTTTGAACGAAAAATAAGGTCAAGATGTAAATAAACGGATAAAATGGAAAAAACTGATTGCATGAAAAAAAACGCTCCGTACCTAAATCCTAATTTCCTCCATTTCCGCCGCTAAAACGCGAAGTATTTCCGGACCAAATATATCTTTACATATCTCCTCTTCAATATGTTCCACATCGATAAAGTGCAAAAATCAACGAGGAAGACGGTAGAGACAAAAAGGCTACCCCCCTTTGAGGTCGAGTTTGCACCAAGCCCCTTTTCTGAACGCACGAGAACGATGTCACGGTGACTGACTGAGTCTCAATTCGGAAAAGCGGCTTGGCACGAACCTACTTTTCTCTGGCTTTGCAACTGGTTCACTGTTCCGTTCCAGTGGATCGCGGTCAATCCTCGATATTGCAACTGGTTCACTGTTCCGTTCCAGTGGATCGCGGTCAATCCTCGATATTGCATACGTCAAAACTTAAAATCTCGGAGACATTGACTTTGAATCATTCAAATTGCATAACGCCACGTTTGGAGATGATTTACCGCGAAATCGGCTAATCATAAATTTGTTCTCGCCGAAGCTAACCGTTCTAATTGTGAGATTTGCCATAGCTGCGTAATTATCGATGTTTGCCATTCTCCTTTCTTCACTCCACACAAACTAACACGAATGCTCTTCATAGTTAGACTCCATGCTCAAGAAGCTGTGGCGAGCAAACTGCTGGCGATGTCACGAGGCTTTTATTCGAACACCCTGGAGAATATAGCAGAGTCCAGCTGAAAAAAATTTCGGGAATGACTTTTATGTTTAAATAGGATCGTTGTTCCTAGTCTCGACATTGCAAGACTTCATCTGCTATGAAGATATTTACTATTTTTGGCCTTTTCCCAGTTGTTCTGAGACTCGTCAGATCATCTCCAATTAAACAAGATATCGACACTTCTATGGTACGTATTTTCATGTTGTTTTCGAGAACCACACTGAGCTATAACTCAGCACTGTGGTCAATGGGATACCGTCACGGCTGGTAACTACTCGCTTGTTCTTGATCAGTGGGGTGCTTCTGGCGCGACATCCGGCACCGATTGTGCTCAAATTGTCAGCCTTAATGGGAATACCGTATCTTGGAAGGTCAAATAAATCCATGCAATCCTTCGTATTATTGCTTAAGGATTACTCAATTCTTTCAGGTTACTTCCAACTGGGTCGGTGGAACCGGTGTGAAGAGCTTCACCAACATACAACTCAACACGGGCATAAATAAACAACTCAGCGCAATTAAGAAGATGCCTGTACGTTCAACTGTTCATTTTGATAATTTTGACTTACTAAAGCAGACTAAAAAAAGACCATTTGGGACTGGTCCATTTCATCCACGTCAATTGTTGCTGACGTAGCGTTTGATATGTTCACGTCTAACTCTCCAGGGGGCTCCAACGTGAACGAAATTATGATTTGGCTCGCCAACTTCAATGCGGGACCCATTTCTGCGCAGTATGGTTCGAACGGACAGCCTGTCCCCGTTGCGTCTAGTATCAGCTTGGGGGGACACACATGGAACCTGTACAGCGGCTCTAATGGAGCGAACAATGTGTTCTCGTTTCTACCTACCTCTGGAACTGTAACGAGTCTTAATACTGATATATTCCCATTCTTCCAGGTAAGTATGGTTTATTTTAATACTTGAGCTTCTGATTTCTACGAGTGACATATCCGCAGTACTTAATTGAACACGAAGGCGTTTCGTCTTCTCAGTATCTTATCACGGCACAGGCCGGCACGGAAGCGACGAGCGGCAATGCTACATTGACAACAAGTTCTTATAGTCTTGCTATCGAGTAAAGACCACCTATCAATGTAATTTGTAACCGCACAACGTATTTACCGTTATTGACAACTGTATTGAGCCACAAAGAAGGCATAAACTTACACCGAAGCAATTGAATGGCAAACGAGCGGACTTTTTGGAACAAATAGAAGAATCCGTTAGACATACGTCAAACTCATATTCTGAATATGCATCACGTGTACGATAATGTTTGGGGTAGGCAATATAAAGACATTGGGATGCAGCCCCAAATCACACAATAAGCCATACTGGCTCAATGTTCGAGTCAGAATATCTGATTTTAGAAGATGGCACTAAAATTGCTTACACTGTACATGGGAAGGAGCATCTGTCCAAGAAGCAGACTTTGCCGCTTGTTCTCATCGTCGGCGCGGCTTGCACCCAAATCGATTGGGCGCGACTATTGCCCCATCTCATCAAAAAGCGGACGGGTAAAGCCTTCTTATACTAATTTTCTTTTGATCTGAAACAAATATTCTTTTTTTTCCCAAGTTTTGACATTCGATCATAGGTTTGTCTTTGTGGTTATTCTTTTGTAGCTGTGACAATTCAATAGCGTTTTCAAGGGGATTAGGCTTATCGACATACTCTGACCCAAAAGTACACAACAAGGTCAGCATTGACTTATTGGCGGGAGATGTAGTTGCCCTCATAGAAAAGCTTGGATGGCGGGACATTGATATTGTAGGGTTTTCTATGGGTGGTAGGAAGAGTGAAGTTAACCTTATCAGTGATACGAGCTTATGCAAGACCAGGTGTACTTTTGCAACAGATTTTGATTTTTCACAGGCATCCCACCAACCCCCATAAATTATCTTTTCGCATTCATCACGCCTTACTCGGGGGAACGTATGCGTCGTCTGTTCCAATGAAAGATTACGACACACAATTGTCAGCAGCTGATAGTGGCGATAGCGATCGACAAAAGTCTTATTCAGAAAATCTAAGAAGCATATTCATCCGCGACATTTTGTATTATTCATTCAGCCCTAAATGGATGTCCGCGCCTGAAAATGAGATGCGACTCAATGCATGGAAAACCAATGCCTTAATTAACCGGTAAGCATCTGAGTGAATTATAGTAAATCTTCTATAGCAACTCACAAAAGGCCATCTACAGCCCATTAGACGTTGTTTGTAGGTCCAGTCGTTTCAAATGGAATATGTCTACTAATAATCGTCACTCGAAGTCGAGCAGCGCAGAATGGTAAGTAAGCTTTGATACACGCCAAAATGTTTTCAGCTAATGAAATTTGGATTATTTTCCAGGTGTCTAAATTCTCTTTCGTCGATGAGCTGAAATATATAGATCCGTCCATAAAGGTCCTAGTCGTTCATGGTACCGATGATCACTGTGCTCCATTCAGCTGCGCTGAAGAGATTTTGCGAGCGTGTCCCAACGCCAAGCTAGTGACCATTGGGTTAAAACGAGGACAAGTCCCTAGTTATGCTTTTGGACATATATGGTTTGAATATTTCGATGTAGAGGTTTGGGTTGGTGTTATCGAGTCATTTTTGGATCAATGTACTAGCACAAAGCTGTAGAGATTTTTATGCTTGTGTTACAAGGACGAAAGAATTAAGAAATGTTTTAGTACGTAGCATCAGCAGAAGACACCCTGCGAAAGGTCCGGTCACCTACTCCATGAGCTTCAGTCTCTCGTCCGGAATCTTCGCCCAAGCGCGAACAACTCCAACCCACGGTCCATAATTTTTTTGAGCTCAAAGTCATTTTCAATCCTCCGGTTAGGTCCGTAGTTGCTATAGCTGCCCTGGTAGCCGGAGGCCCATTATTGCTTGTTTTACCACTTCCGACTCTGAGCGATGAACACTCAATAGTAACAATATCCTCTTTCGACTTACGCATAGAATGAATGATTTTTATTCGGCCACGTGAAACGATTATTCTGATTGAGTTCATCTTATTGCTTTTCAAAAAAGAAGAAAAAGTGTAGACCAAAAGCTTCAAGTTGGCATTAGCAGGCCTCCGTAGTAACGTACTTAGGAATAAAGCCAGCCAATAAAAGTACATCATACACACAAAAGAAAAAAACAACGTGCAGATGGAGGCCAGCTGAACGGTATGGCGAACCAGGGCGAACCCTTGCTGCATGCAAAATGGGGATGGCATCGTAGGCCAAAGCCAAGCCAAAGCTGAGAAAAGAATTTAGACGCCTGCCGCAATTACTGACACAGTGCAATAAGCTATACTCACTCAAGCAAGTACTCAATATTGTCAATGTCCGAGCCGGAATACCTGATTTTGGCAGATGGCACCAAACTTGCTTACACTGTACACGGGAGGGAACATCTGTCCAAGAAGCAGACTCTGCCGCTTGTTCTTATCAATGGCGTCGGTTGCACCCAACTCGATTGGGCGCCCAGGTTAATGCCCCATCTCAGCAACAAGCGGACGGGTAAAGCCTTTTTATATTGGTTTTCTTTAATTTGATTTTGAACAATTATTTTTTAAAGTTTTAACATTTGACCAGAGGTTTGTCTTTGTGGTTATTTTTTTGTAGGTGTGACAATTTAGCGTTTTAAAGGGGATTAGGCTTATCAACATACTTTACTCCAAAAGCACGCAACAAACTAAGTATCGACTTATTAGCGAGGGATGTAGTTGCCCTCATAGAAAAGCTTGGATGGCGGGACGTTGATATTTTAGGGTTTTCTATGGGTGGTAGGAAGAGTGAAGTCAATCTTATCAGTGACATCAACTGACACAAGAACAGGCATACTTTTGCAACAGATTTTGATTCTTCACAGGCATCCCACCAGTCCCCATAAATTATCTTTCCGCATTCATCACGCCTTATTCGGGGGGGCGTATGCGTCGTCCGTTCCAATGAAAGATTACGGCAGGCAGTTGTCAGCGGCTGCCAGTGATGGGGTTGACGACCGACAAAAGTCTGAAAATCAAATAAGCTCAATTATTCACGAGATTTTGGTGTATTCGTTCAGCCCTAAATGGATAGCCGCGCCAGAGAATAAAATGCGATTCAAGGCATGGGAGGATGTTTTGAATAGACGGTGAGCGTCTGAAGTGTAGTATGTAAGTCCTCTATGGCGATTCACAAAGCCATCTGCAGTCCATTCGACGTTATTTGTAGGTCCAATTCGTTTCAAATGTTGATATGTCTATTGAATGTTCATCATTCAAAGTGGAGCAGCGTAGAATTGTAAGTTCTGGTACTTCTCACCATTTTCAACTAATGATTAACTAATGAGATTCGGATCCTCTTTCAGCTCTCTGAGTTTTCTTTTGCCGATGAGCTGAAATATATAGATTCATCCGTAAAAATCCTCGTCGTACATGGTACGGAAGATCGCTGTGCTCCATTCAGCTGCGCTGAAGAGATTTTGCGAGCGTGTCCCAACGCCAAGCTAGTGACCATTGGGTTAAAACGAGGACAAGTCCCTAGTTATGCTTTTGGGCATGTGTGGTTTGAATATTTTGACGTAGAGATTTGGATTGGTGTTATCGAGTCATTTTTGGATCAATGTACTGGTGCAAAGCTGTAGACATTTTTTTGTCGGAGACTTCTACTTAGCGTCACCTGATGACTAAGCAACTCTCACCTCCATGAGCTTCCGTCTCTCGTCCAGAATATTCGCCAAAGCGCGAACAACTTCAACATCATCTAATACCCGGTCCATATTCTCTTCGAGCTCAAAGTCGTCTCCAATCTTGCGGTTAGGGTCCGTAGCTGCTCTGGTAGCAGGAGGCACATTATTACTTGTTTACTACTCCGACTCCCGCTCTGCTATCCATCGTTACTTCTTCACCCCTCTATTAAGAAACGCTGTTGATGCGGAAACTTCGCACAAACTAGCGATTAAAATTTTACGCTCGGGGTGGGCCCCTAGAGATCGTGGTGTGGACGACGAACGACTCGCCGTTGAAGTGAGGACTGGCCGAAGCCCGTTGATATCTTTTACTTATGCTTCTTGTAGCTTTGGGGAAGTCAATTATCGAATCCAGTTGGATTGGCCGCTGGATTTGACAAAGATGGAGAGGCTATAGACGGTCTATTCGGCCTCGGTTTTGGATGGGTCGAGGTAGGAAGCGTTGCACCAAAGCCACAGGTACGTTAGTTTTATCTCTTGAACGTGGCTATGATTTAAATTTACATAGCCAGGGAATCCCCAACATCGGGTGTTCCATCTTCCCGACGATAATGCTGTGATTAATCGATACGGTTTCCCTTCTAAAGGCCACACGTTCCTCGTGTCCCGGTTACTTGCTTACAATCAAAAACACTCCGACGCAGATTCAACCCGGCTCTTATCTGTCAACTTAGGAAAGAACAAGAACTCTCCTCCGGACTCCATATCAGACTTCTTAACAGGCATACGGGTATTTGCACCTCTAGTGCCAGTCCTCGTCATCAACGTCTCATCACCGAATACTCCCGGCCTAAGATCTTTGCAAGGACGAGGTTTACTTGAGCAACTGCTTCGTCATGCAAAGCAAGAACGAGACTCTATCGCTAAAAATACAGGTCACAGGGCGAAACTGGTGCTCAAGATTGCTCCAGACCTGACGGAAGAAGCCATACGCGATTTAGGCGAGGTTGTACGAAACAGCAATGTAGACGGTGTCATTGTTAGCAATACAACGATATCACGACCGGATACCTTGTTATCAGGTGAGCTATTATTCCCACAAAATACCTCATTATGTTCTGACGCCTACTTTTTCCTTGATAGAACACAAGGACGAGATAGGAGGTTTATCTGGCCCACCGCTCAAGCCTTTATCATTGAAAGCTCTTACCGTACTGCGTTCTGAACTGCCGTCCTCTATCCCCATTATTGGTGCAGGTGGGATTACCTCTGGTGCTGATGCCTTGGAGTTCGCCCGTGCGGGTGCGTCCGCAGTACAGGTATATACCTCATTTGGGTACGGTGGCGTTGGGACCGTCAGAAGGATCAAAGACGAATTAAATGATGAACTAAGGCGTTTGAATACCACTTGGATCGATGTATCTGGCAAGGCAATCAATAGTTTGTCATGGAAATCACCTTCGCAACTAGTCACAACTACCGGCTCGTCGTCCGATATACAGGCTCTCATCAGGGAGGCTGAAAATTTAAAAAAGCGATTAAGCGAAGTTGAAGACAACTATTTCTCACCTGGCTGCGACTCTCAACAAAAATCTGTGGCACTTGCTATGACATCCGCAGGCGAATCGGATTTGCGAAAGAAGGATCATATCGATACGCCGATTATACCTCCTCCTGGTGTTATACCATGACTGGGATATATTCAAAAAAACAAAATCGCTGGTTTTCCGTTATCTTTTGGCCCTGAAGATAGTCGTGCTGTGTAGAAACCGAACTGCGGGAATACTTATTTGTTTTCCAATCGCGCTTTATATCTTACTGGTTACGTATTCACTATGTGAAGTAAACACCTTATAAATTTGGTAAATCAGTCGACAAAAATAAAAATAATGTCTTCTTCAGCAGAAGTTTGCTTTATACTATGGTGCAGCCGTTGATCATTGTGCGTAGTTTGAGGTGCTTATGTAAGACACTAACTGAGTGCGCCGTATATTAGGAAGCGTGAACAAGTAAAATTCCGCTCAAAAATTTTATTTCGGTTCCTTAAGCTCGTACCACGACCATCTCCCCTTTTTCCTCACATTATGGATGTACGTTTCAATGATTGTTGTATCATGACCATTGAAAAAAACTTCCTTTAGCCCTCGTTCGTTCAAAATTTACATGGCCTTTTAGAGCAAACAACAGCACCTGATACAAATGTTATAAAAGCAGTATGTTCGATACTTCACGCGATCTCACATTTCTCAGTAATTGAATATCGTTTACCTCAGGCTACTGCTACTCTTTCACGGGAGTTCTATCGTGATAGTCGCTGTATTCCCGCCCTTTTTGAGATCATTGCTACTTCGCCTCAGATCAACGTTAGTGTGCACCTTTTTCCTTATCAAGCAGAACTTTATATTGATTCTTCACAATCTTCTGTAGATTCGTCAACTAGCAGCAGTTGAATTACGAAAACGCACAAGTCCAGGTCAAAATTCGCTTTGGGAAACTGTCCCAGTTGATACCCGCCAGACCATAAAAGATAAGATCCTGGAGCTGGCCTTTAATGAACAAAAGTAGGACATTACATTTGCAGATCGCGTCAACTGTATCTAACACCCTGCAGTAAGCTTGTCCGTCATGCAATTGCGCGTGTCATCGCTGCCATCGCCGAGATCGAGTTCCCTCTTGGAACTTGGTCAAACCTATTACCATCTTTAACCCAAGCTGCAACATCCAATGTAGTTTCCCAACGGGAAACTGGATCGTACATTATTTGTGCTGTTCTTGAAAAAGCTGGACCCGAGCTTCAACCCCATCTCGCGGACTTCTTCAAGCTTTTCAGTGCCCTTGCCCATGATAACGACTCATTGGAGGTCCGAGTTACAGCTGTCAGGTATGGATGTAACTTTCCAATACGACAATTGGTGTAATTTCTGTTGTTCTAGATCTCTTGGTCAATTGGCTGAATATATCGACATCGAAGAAAAAAATGCGGTCGTATGTTGCCTCAACTCACGTGGTAGTTTTCGAAATATCTAATATACAATTTGTTCAGAGACAATACCAAGAGGTCTTACCGAGTATGATGAACGTTCTTGGACAAGTTATGGAGGCTGGAGATGAAAAGAGTGCAAGAGATATCTTCGATCTCTTTGATACGCTGCTGATCCTTGTATGCTCACTCCAATTATGAATGTTTGCCGTAACTAACGTTCTGTAGGAAGCGCCCCTTCTCTCAAAGCACGTCCCTCATCTGGTTCGGTTTCTTCTCCAATATGCTTCGAATACCACAATACAAGAGGAGATACGCAACATGACCCTCAATGCCCTTAATTGGACGGTTAAATAGTATGTGGTCATTCTTTGGTGGCATTCAGATCTCTTATTTATTTCTAGCAAACGTACTAAAATCCAGAGCAACAACCTTGCCGCTCCCATTCTTGACGGACTTCTACCTATTGCGGCAGAGCCTGTCCCTGAAGACCCGGACGATGAATCTCCTTCGAGGGTAAGATATAGTTTAGCTATAGCCTTGATTAGAGTGACCGAACAAGCTTTATAGAGTGCTCTCCGTGTTATGGATGTTTTGGCATTGTCACTTCCCGCTTCTCAAGTCTATCCACCTGTCCAAGCCCTTCTTGAACGATACATGGTTTCGCCCAATGCAGGTCATCGTCGTGCCGCTTTGATGATGCTTGGAACTTGTGTCGAGGGAATCGCCGAATATCTTTCTCAAAATATTGCAGGTGTATGGGCCGTCATCGACCGGGGTCTTTCTGACGGAGACATTGATGTACGCAAAGCTGCTTGTACCGCTATTGGATGTCTCTGCGAGCACTGCGAAGACGACTGTGCCGCCCGTCATGCTGTTCTCATGCCCGCAATCCTTGAACTGCTCAATGACCCTTCGACGCAAAAGTATGCTTGTATCGCCTTGGACAGTATGCTCGAAATCTTGCCGAACGACGTCGATCCTTATTTGAATCCTATTATGGAACGCCTTGTGACGCTTTTGGAAACCTCGCCCATTGATGTTCAGGCCGTTATTATGGGTGCGATTGGAAGTGCCGCACATTCCGCAAAGGAGCGCTTCATTCCATATTTCCAGACGACCGTGATGAAAATTCAACGTTTCTTATCACTAGGAGACTCAACCGAGGAAGTCGAGCTGAAGGGCATTACCATGGACACTGTTGGGACGTTTGCTCAAGCTGTTGGCAAGGACACTTTCAGGCAATTCTTCCCCGACCTCATGGCCCAGGCCTTCGCTTTCTTACAACAGGCAAACCCGAGATTGGCCGAATGTAGCTTCATAACGTTCGACATTATGGCAGATGTCTTTGGCGAAGAATTCTCTCAATATCTTCCTCAAATCATTCCTGCCATCATTAAGAGTCTCCAGCAAGACGAAAATGCTCTTGATGACTGTACGTTGGTCAATCGTTGGATTGTTTCTAACCTCGTCTAAGTTTTCCTTGAGTAGCTAGCCCAGACCAATCTTTCAGCGGAGACACATCTTCAAATGCAATTCCTGTTTCTGATACCCTCGACCTCGATGTAGATGAGCTATTCAAAACCTCTTCGGCAATTTGCATCGAAAAACAAAATGCGGCTAGTGCTGTCGGCTCTATCTGTGTCGCAACTCGTGACCAATTCCTTCCTTACGTCGAGAACATTGTGGTCGAACTTCTCAATCTTGTTCAGCACTATAGTGACGGAGTACGGAAAGCGGCCTATGATTCCTTGTTCTCGATTTGCCAAGTATTCTATCAACTCTCGGAGCCCGCTGAATGGGTTCCTGGCTTACCTGCAGTACGTAGCACCAGCTCCTTAACCAATCATGTCTGACTACTTTGTTTCAGAAAGTACCTCTTCATGCGAAGGTAGTCGAGTTGGTTAGCCACATATTCCCCAAGATCATTGAAGCAGCTAACGAAGAAGACGAGAAGTACGTGTTACTTTACTATTACTCTTTCCCTTTCTTCGCCCTGTATGATGTGAAAAACTCGTATAACTCAGCTCACTTCGAGTGTCCTAAGGACATATGAGACGAATGCGATATATTTCTGACTTTTTTTCCGTCCTATTTTGCATCACCTTTGATTTTTGTGATACTGATACCTTTATTAGAGCGTCCGCTTCTACGCTTTTTGTCGGTTTAGCAGAAACCATCAACGAGATGGGACCCGCCCTTGTTGAACCCTGTAAGAGATAGTGTTGTTTAAATTATAATACAAGCTGACGTTGTTCTAGATTTCAAGCAGATATCCGAAATAATCACCACTGTATTAGAACAAAAGGCCGTTTGCCAAATGGATCCGGACCAAGAAGAGACAGATGATCAGCCAGAGGACCAAGCTGAAGAAGATTCGATGCTCATCAGCGCTGCAGCTGATGTGGTGGCTGCCCTTGCTAGCGCTTTAGGTGAACAATTCACAGAGTCGTTTAAGAAGTTCTTCCCGTTGATTGCCAAATACTACGTACGTCGTTGTGTCGCCCTTATGGATCGTTGCTAAATGTTTACTTCCACATTCAGGGTAAAAACAGATCCATCAGCGATCGCTCTTCAACAGTTGGATGTATTGGTGAGATCATAGGTGGAATGAAAGAGGCTATTACACCGTTCTCTGAAGTTCGTCTCGGCCCTTTTCTCTTAGTCACGCTATCTCTTATCAAGTGTTAATATAGCCCATTCTAACCCTACTCTTTTCTGCGCTTGCCGACTCAGATCCGCAAGTACAAAGTAACGGCGCGTTTGCTACAGGGATGCTTGTCGAGAACTCGGGTGCCGACCTTTCTTCGCAATACATGAACTTGTTGAGTGCCTTGCACCCGCTCTTTGATGTTTCAGAGGGATCTCCAACTGCACGCTTCAATGCCCGGGATAACGCTACAGGCGCTGTGTCGCGTATGATTTTGAAAAATACTTCCGCGGTGCCTCTCGACCAGGTACATCTCTCGTCACTCAGAATCGCGGCTTCATGCTGATTCATTTCTCAGGTATTACCCGTTATTTTGTCAGCTCTGCCGTTGAAGCATGATCATCTTGAAAATCGGCCTTTGTTCCGCATGATCTTCCACCTCATTCATACAAACTCTGCTGTCCTTCTTCCCTATGTTGATCAACTCTTGAGCGTATTCGCCTACGTCCTTAACCCTGATGGACCGGATCAATTAGGCGACGAAATTCGAAAAGGACTATTAGAAGTGCTCGTTTTATTCAACAGCCAAATGCCGGATAAAGTTGCCGCTGCTGGGCTAACGATTTTCCTTCCTAGTACTTAAAAATACACAAACAACGATACGTCCACCACTACCACTTATGCCTTTTAGATTCCATTGGTTCTCTCTTCTCAATCGCACTTGTTCTTTCCTTCCGATTTGCACATGGAACTTAGTTACTTGCTTAGTTACTTTCCTTGTTACTTTTTCATAGATCCTGTTTAATGGCATATAATCATATGCATGCTATACCACGTATCCAAAATTATTTTCACAGGATTAATAAATACATTAAACATGTTTAAACAGCACAACAAAGTTATAGAGTATCGATCAACCCTGATACTCATCTTCCCCATAAGCGTTACTTTTGTGTTTGGGTATGAACGTAAAACTGTCCGGCGCGGGACCGAGGAACATCTCCGAGATTTTGACCCAGGTGTTACTATTGCCGCTGGCGAGAAGGGTTTCTATAGTTAAACGTCAAATACGGCACTGATGAATGTAAATGAAAAAAAAGCGCGCCTAATTCATCTCGTCCACGGAATAGCGGGGGTCTTTCGTTAATTTTACCCGGCAGTCGTTCAAGAAGGCCAATTGGAATGTATCGGTATTGGAAAGACAACGCGTCACACTCAGTAAAAACGGAAGTCACGGAAATGCACGGAAAAATTACAAGCGCGTCACCGGAATTAATAACTTGCTATATCGTCCGTTTTTTTTACAGGCGATTTACGAAATGCTAATATATTTTTAATTGATCTCAGAAGGTTGGTAGTTCGCGAGTAGTCAGTTGAAATTAAATTACCAGCTGGATCAGGTCTTCAAAGATTAACGGCACAGTCCAACATCGTTAGTCGGAAGTATTCAAACGTAAAATTGTATTCAAAAAGTTTCAACCGAGATTAATTCATAGTCAACAGACATTAATCAGGAGTATATTGTAGTCAGTATATTTTATATACAGGTTAATACTAGTCAAATTAATGTAATATTGATGTATATGAATTACGCTGAATTAATGTATATTAATATTAGATTTCGCTCCAGTGCTCGTTTATTTTTGCCGCAGGGACAGAAGCCAAAGCCGTTATGTAGTCTAAGTTTGAGACCGTTAGACAAATACTTGGAATATGATGGGAAATTGTACTCACCCTCCTTAAGTATGTTTTTACCTTTTTTCTTGAAAACGGGGATATTCAGCTTCTCTGACAAATTCTTGAGTTGCATAACACGCAATTTCTAATTATGGTTGATGTAGATACGATCACGAACACAGAAACTAGAAGGCTTGCCTTAAAATCGAAACCTTGTTGCAGTCCGGCTGATGTTGATGGGCCGGGATTTGACATGTGGCTTTGCTCCGAAAGATTCAAGTCAGATGTCTAAGTTCAATGTTCAACTTGAGTCAAAGCGTTTAAATGAGCACGGTCACTTACTTTTTTTGCTGTTTCCCAATGTTTCCACATATTACCCACAATGGTTTCTAGATACACATGGGCGACGACATTTGCAGTAGTAATGTTGCGCTTGAAACAGAGATGTCTGGCAACCCGACAAGTCTTGACTGTTGCGGCGAGAATCCGATAAGCCGTCTGTTTGTTCGCGATTTGTTCCCAAGGGATATTGTCAAACCGAATATCACCACTACGGAAGTGGCTATGACCCCAACATGAATTGGTGTCGTCTTCACCAGTATCCGGAGAGTTTGGATCAGCATTCTCAATCATGGCTACGAAATCTTCGACTGCTGGCGATGAGGACGCTTCTTCGGTTACTGGAATTTGGTGCAGGATCTTGAGAAGGTCCAGTGCATGTGGAACACCCTTGAACTCCGAGTCGTTTGTGAAAACATCTGTGTCCATTCAGGTTAAATAAATGAAACAATATATGCAAGAAGTTAGATACCTTGTAATTCTTCATACGAAGCAGCAACTTCGATGAAGGAAACATCGACGGTATTATCGACGGTCGTACCCATTTCAACATCTACATTCATCGCTGGGGAGACAACGATGGGCGGTATATCCGACACGCTGTTTTCTAGTGAAATTGTAAGCGAAAAAAATAAAACCAAAAAAAAACGACATACTAATGCGCCTTTTCTTTTTTAAACGCGCGGTCGGAGAGTTGACTTGAATCTGGTGTTTAGCGACAGCCGCCGCGCTTGACATTCCCGATGATAATGGTGGTGGTTGTGGTTGTGGTGATGATGATGATGATGATGGTGGTGATGATGATGGTGGTGATGATGATGGTGGTGATGACGAGGAGGATAATGCTGATGATGGTGATAACGATGATGATGATGATGATGGTGGTGGTGGTGGTAGTGGTGGGGGCGACAAGGTTCCAGACGGCCCTTCCGTACCTTGAGGTAGCTGCGCCGCAGAACCCAGGTCAAGCGGTGATGGTGTCGGCGGCGCTACTAATGGTGGCGGTGGTGTCTCATCGGTCTCATCGACATCTTTGGTTTCCCCGAAGACATGCGAGAGCATACTCCCCAAAACGTAATGTGCCTTCCAGTGCAAGGAGCAAAGCCTCAGATCCGGAGCGCGAGCCTCAAGTCTGGCCACCGCATCATCCCACTCCTTAGGCCAGTTGCTCTTGAAGTAGGTTTTGGACATCTTGACTTTGTCAGGCGAAGAACTGACAAGAGTTTGAAAAGTCTCTCGAAGGATCCGAATGGACTCTTGTTTGATAAAGTTCCATGTGCCATTTGAGATGATTGTTCCCTGGTCCGACCGAAGGGAAGCCGGCAACGGAGGTCGCGACTGGTTGGTTTTAGAAACCTTCATTTGGTTAGACTTGCGGGTGTCTTCCCGGTCCCACAGCACTTCAAAGGGATAGATTGGGGGTCGGACCAAAGGCTGATCGATGAGTGGTGGTATTGCTATTCCCGCATTTTGGGATGCTGAGTCGCTTGGAGAGAGAGATGATACCGAAGGGAAGGTTCCTAAAGAGCTATATGTGCATGTCAGTAAAAGACAGCTCACGTCATCATATGGAAGACTTACTGGGGGTGTCTCTTTAGTTCGTTCAATAGCTCATTATGAGTATGGCGTAGCTCATCATGTTGGTCGCGCAGGATTAAGTACTTCTGGAACAAGTCGGCAAGCTGGGTTGACGAATTCACGTGGAGTTTGTATATTTCGACAAAGTATTTGTTTTTGGTCATATCTGTGAATGAAAGGGTCTCTATATCTTGTAATGAGAGTCGAGTGCAGCTAGTGCAGGGTTCTGAGGGGATCGAGAGTGTCGGGGAAGGTGAGAGAGTCAGGGCAGGTGCAGTCAGGGCGGGTGCAGTCAGGGCGGGTGCAGCAGTCAGGGCGGGTGCAGCAGTCGCAGCCAAAAGGCGAGAAAAGTCGAGTTGGTCAGGTCCCATTGCATAGCTACGCTCCAGCGGAGCACCCACAATAATATTCGTTGGAGTGGATGGGAAGGAGGCGGCGGTGTGCATGAGATGATGGAGGCAGCTGGCAGAGAGCAAAACGTACGCGTACCACATTGAATGTCCGCAACGTGGGAACGTAGCTGCTGCGTCTGTATACAGCCGGCATACAACGTGCAAAACACGCACGAACTTGTAACTCTTAATGAGGTGAATATTAATATTTAGATAGCTAATACTCACGGAAACTAACTTATTACATGGTTTGACATGTTGTTTCCTCAAGGCTCAAATAAATGTTGAATCTATATATATGCACCCGAAATCATGTAAATAATTGCAGTTACCAATCATTACAAACCCCAATATCAAGTACACGATTCAATGATCTGTTATTGCTCTTTCTGCTCCTGCCAAGGCGGGAAACAGCTTCAGCCTAAAACAGTCGTCGCTCACCGGAATAGCGATCAGAAACGCCTAGACCTTCTCAATCAATTAGACGACCCTGAGTCCAAAGCATATTCTATCAAGCTTGCAGAGTCTATCATAAAAACTCAAGCTCAGCTACAACTCGTTCTATCTGGAGTTGGTGAGTGCTCAATTTCATGCCTTTGCTAATAAATCAATTTGAATGTGACATCGATACTTTCAGAGAAGAAAAGAAGAACTCGAGCGCGACGCACCGTCAATATAAATGCGCCTGATTTAGCACCACAGTCTTCCGGCAAGACTGATATCGTTCCTGGGCCTGATCATGAATTCATGGACGAGGAGATTGACGAATGTGAGGAATTTATAGACGAGAGAATTGACGAGTGTGAGAAATTTATGGATGAAGGGATTGACGAATGTGAGACATTCGATTTGTGAAATAGTATAACTTAACTCACGCGTTTGCGGATTAATAAAATTAGATGAGGACCATGCCGCATCTCTCGAATTTCCAGAAGATAGTTGCGAGCCAGGTTTTTTTTTCTTTCTTTCTACTTTCCATTTTGTTTATAATGGAATAAGGTACTACGGAAATACTTATAGAAGATATTGAGTCAGCCTCTGATATGCCAGAGGAAATAGTGGAATTGGTGTGGTCTATTTAATCAGCTGCAACGTGCTCATACTGACTAAAATGTGCAGCACGCGCAGGACAATACCGATTTGGACAATCCGGACAGTCCGGACTCTGGGAGCGTTGACGATTCTGATTCTGAATACATGGAAAATTTGGAATACAATAGTTCAGTTGATGTCGACGTACTTCCAAACTCAGTGATGAAACTTCGAGAAGAATTTCTTGGAGGATACAGATGTCCACAGACTTCGCCGAAAAATGTCCAGCCTGTCAAGCTTACCCCTACTGAAGAGGCGTCTCTAGCTTATTATATTGGTTGGTGGAAAGGAAATTCCAGGGATGAGGCATATGATATCAGCAGATACCTCATTTCCAACCTAACTGGAATGCCTTTACTCTCCTTGCATAACGTTCGAAAGCTAGCAGAGTCCGTGGTGCACTTTCGCGTCGTAATGGTGGATATGTGCCCAATGAGCTGTTTGGCATATACTGGGCCGTACGCACAACTGAGTCACTGCACTCATCCGAAAAAGAATGGGATTTGCAACAACCCAAGATATCGCAGCGACAACAATGGGGAGCCTACACCCCTGAAGAAATTACCTTCTCGTAAACAATTCGCCGTTTTACCAGTCATGGCAATAATACGGGCTCTGTTTGCCAACGAGACAAGCTCGAAGGACATGCGCCACAGAGATACCTGTCTGAAGGAGGCTTTACATCTCGTTGGAACAGCCATAAAATACCAAGATTTCGCGAATTCGACTAGCCACCGTACACAATTTCAACGCATGCATCTTTTCCAAGATCCTCGCGACGTTGCTTTTGCGATCTCTTCGGACGGAGCACAGCTAACTATGAAACGTCAATCCAGCACTTGGATTGTCATTTTAATCATTCTCAATTTACCTCCTCATATCCGCTACAAATCCAACAATGTTATTATGAATCTAGCCATTCCGGGACCAAATAACCCGCAAAACCTTGATTCTTTCTTATACCCGCTCTTTCAGGAAATGGCAAAGGCATCTGAGGGGATATGGATGTGGGACGCCGTCGATTCGACTGCCTTCTGCATGAGGGCGTATATTACCTTGGGGCTAGGTGATATGCCCGGCTCTGCAAGACTAAGTGGTATGGCAGGACATACCGCCGTTCATGGAGACAGATTCAGTCACGTCGAAGGAGCAAAAACTAGTGATACGAACAAGAAACGAATTTATTATCCCATGTCACCACCCGAAAAAGAAATTTACAACAAAAGCCGGCCAACCTATGATCTCAATGCCCTCCCATTACGCACTCACGCAGATTATTGCGAAACGATTGGCAGGCTTGAAGCTGCAACTTCTGAAAATGAACGCTCCCGTATAGCACAACAAACGGGTATATCACGACTCAGTTTGTGCGCCGCTAGCCCGGCATTCCAACACCCGAGCTTTTTCCCATTCGATCCATTCCATTTATTTTACGAGAACTGTATGGCATACATATGGGAATTATGGGTGAAAGTAGCGTCAAACCCTATTGAAAACATACAGATACAAAAGTCACACCTTCAGCGAATAGGTGAATGGCTGCCGCCAGCAATGACGACGCTACCTCCGGCTTTTTGTGGTCCCGTTAGAGACGTCTTCTTGAAAAACCAGAGCCAATACAAAATATACGAATGGATGGCCTTAGTTCATTGGTATATCACCCCCATGTTGATCGAGTTGCGCCATGTCGATGGTAGAATCGTCGACAACTTTTCACAATTTTCCTATATAGTGGAGTATGCAATGACGATCACCGGAAGAAGCGAAAGTGATCTCGCATCCCTTCATTCCAGGATCGTTACCTTCCTCACCGAATACGAGAGGGTTTACGTTGGTAACAATCCAGCAAATGTGTCAAGGTGCCGTCTTTGCATCTTTCAACTCATTCACATTCCGGCCCATATACGATGGAATGGATCGGTTCGATTGGGCTCTCAAGCTACAGTCGAGCGAAGTATTGGTGAACTAGGATATCGAATACGTTCTCAAAAAGCTCCCTTTGCAAACTTAACGCGCCTCATCAAAGAGAGGGAACTCATTAAAATTCTTCAGCTATACTATCCAAAATTAACGTCTCTGCTAGCTCCCCCGGTGACTAGGACTAGGACTTCGCCCATAAAGTCGAAGATGTTTTCTCGACAGCTGCAAAAGAAGAAATTGCTAGACGAAACACAGAAAGATCTACATGAACTCAACGCTATCAAGGAATGGCTGGGGAATACAGATATTCTTCCTAAAGATTGTGAACGATGGGGAAAAATCAGGTTGAATGGATATGTTCTACGATGTGCGCTCTTTGAATTACCTGAAGAGCCCCCAAAGCGATACTATCGATGGTTCAAGGTGAATTAAACTTTTCGTAGTGTATCTTTACAATGACCCAACTCGATTTTGAATAGGCTGAAGGCAAAAACAATTTTGGAGAGGCTTTAGTTTTTTATCGCGTCCATTTTGAAGGAGTCGTCAAGGAATTGGTGATTTTTAAGCCGCTTATTGATATAAAAATCAAATCCTGTGCCTCTAGAATTCGGGGAAAATGGAGCAAAGACATTAGGATTATGGAAGTCTCTTGTATAACGAGTATCGTCGGTATATGGCGTATTCCGAACTCGGAATACGTCTATATTTTGGAAAAACATCCCGGGCTCGACGTGCTCATGCAACATTTGCCTGATCTAGCAGAGACGGCGTCCGAAGATGCGACGGAAGAAAAAGAGCCTGAGGAGTAATTCATTTTTCTCTACTATCTAAACACGATTCCATAATATATGCATGATTATTATTTACATACCCTGCCTTAACGAACAAATTATCAGTATTCAAAGAATATTATGATGATATGAATTATTAATTACATCCGAAGAAATGACAATGTCAGATACGAAGTGGTTGTGGCCGTGCAAGATACGTTTGGGGTATCCATACTCGATCTGTTGAACCGGTTAATTATCGGACAATGATGGTGTTATCTCTTGAGGCAGTTAGAATTATATCTGGGTTTTCAGAAGAAGTGGCTATAGCAGTAATCCATCCTTTATGTCACTATAGAGAACAGGCGTAGATAGCCCAAAGATCTTGCCAGAAGATTTTGTGAAAAACGTCGCGTAAAATACTCCACAAGTCTAATCTGAAAGACGAATATATCCATATGAAGTCGATCCTACGACTATGTAGTGACCTCGGCAAGGATATACATCGTCGAAAACTCTTATCTTCATGGTCTCACTCCTCAGGAATTCTTCTTTAAAACTATGTGGTTTGAGAAGATATAATTGATACGACTGCCATTTCAGCCGAGACCAGTTATATTCAGCGTCGTCTAGTACAAGCCTCGGAATATGGTCTGCTACGATGGAACTGCACGCAATTATCTGGGCGATTTAATCCAATTTGACAGAGAAGACGGTGCCTTGATCCAACGTCAATTAATACCCTTTCCTCTCAGCAATAAGGCCAAGGCTTTTAAGTGACGATACAAAGATATGGACAGAGCCCATCAAAGGGTTTTTCCCTCGTACCTTTCCAGTTCGAGTTGAACGATAATTTTTAAGTACAGACCGTTAATGCATAATTGAATCAATTGATTGAAGATCGTCGCATCCTCCGGGACTTCGTCTTTACAGCCAACGATGCAACTTGGCCACACTATCTACCTGTGAATTTTCGAAGAATTGCGCAGAATTTGCAGCAGATTTTCCGCGAAGATCGTCGAAAGCCCGGTGACATGTTGGCATTCTCCCTGCATCATCGATTCAGTAAAAGCATTATCTTCCAAGCTTATCTTTGTAGAACTGTTGTTGAACATACACCTTCTATAGACGTTCGCAACTTGACCCGTACTAGAGGCCATCTAAACAAAGAAGCGTTTGAGTGGGAATTATATAGAAACGAAGTTCAAACAATCTACTAGTACAGTTAATTCTGGAGATGTGCGAGACATTGGCAGCGCAATCTATTGGTGAACCAGCGACACAAACGACGTTGAACACTTTTTACTAAACATAACACACTCAAAAAACCTTTCTGCATAAAACAAATATACTCATCTTTGACGTCAAATTCCACAGATTTATCGGTGCGGTAAACCACGGGAGTATTGAATATCCTATTGTAATATTTGTCAAACAGGAATGCGAACTTACAGACTTACTTTCACATGTAAAAATATGTTATTACGATTGCAGAATTATGAGTCTGTGCTGTTCTATATGAGTGCATTAGCGATATTCAAGAAACATAAACAGAAGTCGTTACCGCAGTGGCTTGAATAATGAAGCAAGGTGATATATGCCGTTAAAAATATTCCTGTGCTAGAAAAGACAGAAATATTAATGACTCTGTTGATAAAACAGACGTCTAAACAAAATATTAAAGAAAAGCGAAACATGATGTAGGTAATTACATCAATTTGATTGCGGAGACATCTTTATTCCCTGCTAAAATCTTTCTACTAACCAGTTTCTTTATTTAAATTAGTATTACGATTGAAGGTGAAGAAACTAAATCTCACATATACTCCAATACAGCCGCTAAGATTCCGAAGCAGCAAGCAAAGTAAACCGATGCTTGTGTATTAAACAAGCCCGTAAAACTAGCGGCGAAGTCGAGGAAGATTGAGAGAAAACCAAGACAACGTTTCCTCGCCGTTTCGTCTTCAATAAAACAGAGCCTAATAAAGTTTATTGACGAAAAAAATATTCATAATGGGCTGCGTGAACACTTACAAAAAGTCAATTTGTGCGGACATAATGTTGAGGAAAAACCCGAGCGCAATCGACGTATTTGATATAGACAGAATCGCAGAAACCACGGCAAAAATCACTGAGACGACTTTGTGAGTGATAAAATTCGCCTGTGGAATAGATAGTTAGTCTGGCGGCGTTGGGTTGTGGGTGTGTCTCCTACCTGGTGGCGGTTTAAGCGGTTTTCTTGATATAGATCAAAGATGAAAATGCTGATAAACGTCGTCAATAAAATATAGAATATATAATGAACGAGAATTACTCACAAAAGACCCGTCATAAGCCTAGCAACGAGGATTTTTCCAGCGACGGCGTAGCTAGACGAATTAGTAGCCAAAGCACTACTACAAATCGATAAAACTAGCATAGAAGTACGTGAAATACTAATGATAATGAGATACATAGTAGTTGAAGAAAGAATGAGTTGTGTGACGAAAGAAGGCGGTGGCAAGCAACGACGTAATCGACGTAAATGACCGAAAGCGTGCATAACCCAAACGGACTCGCGGGATGCAGTATAAAAATTGAAACGAGCGTAAACTGCTATTGTTTGAAATGTATTTACTATCTACAAGTTGAGTAAATACATGGGATTTGAGCTATACCGACGCGTTGATGCGTCAACGCATCAACGCGACTGTACTAACGTGCCCCAAGTCCCACCCGTCGACCAATCCGCGCGGCCCATCAAAAATCGTATTTCTGCAAGACTTCGGCTGACTAAGGTACGACTGAATTTTACAGAGCCGCTACGAGCTCCGAATCTCGCTTGAATTTTGTTTGAATTTCCGTTTTTACTGAGCGTCACATAGGTATCGTCTTGCTTTGTTTACTCCAGCCGTATCGGAGCCGAAATGACTGGTATTTGCGGTAATTTTCGTGACAAAAGATTGGAATTGAGGTGTACACTTACTCTAAACCAAATTCAGCGTACTTACGGCATTGCGCGTAAGCAACATGATTTTGCAGATACTGAAAAATTTGCTATACCTGTCGTATAAGATCCAACCTTTCTCGAGAACTAATGTCCCATTCTCTTTTCTCTTTGATTTCAGTGAATATCCAAGGTTTAATCAAAGCTCCTCGAGCGATCATGACTCCGTCTACTCCTGTATTATCGATGGCGGTCCAATAGCTTTCGGATGAATAACAATCGCCCCCACCGAAAATTGGAATAGTGGGTACTTTCGTTTTAAGGTAAGAACGCTATTCTAATTACAGATTAATAAGAATCAAGGATACGTACAATCGTCGTCCTGAGAAGCCTCGCGAAGGGTGTCGACGCATTGTTTGATATAATCCCAATCCGCGAGACGGGTATACCGTTGTTGTCGTGACCGGCCATGGATCTAATAGTAATACTCAACACACACGAATAACGAAATAGCTTTAAAGCGAACTGTTATCGCGCTGGCACCCCATTCTTTGGCTACTCTAGGCATTAGCTTGTGCGCAGTGTTTTTGTTATCTTTGATTCCAGTCCGGATCTTCAGAGTGAGGGGTATTTCGCCTAAAGCACGATTCATTCCAACTAATATTTCTCCTAGTTTACTGACGCGATCAAGTACTTTTAGAGAATAATGACATCGTCAGAGAAAAATCCTTGCCCAAAACTTATCACTACTTACATGCAGAACCAGCACCCGATTTAAACACAAGGTCGATGGGACAACCACAGTTAAGGTCGACAAAATCCAGGTTACTACCAAACTCTTTGGCCATTAATTCGGCTGTCGGTACCAGAGTTGAAGGTTTATTTCCAGCTAGTTGAATTCCGAATATTTTCTCGGATGGATGCCGACGGACCAAAGACCACTCTTCCTTGGAAGCGGATAAAAATGAGGTCGCCAAACCCATTTCTCCACATGTGATATCCGCTCCCATCTTGACGCATAGCCTTCTGAAGGGCTACATAGAAGAGGTCAGTTGGTGGTCATTGTAATAAAAGGTGGTCATTCGCACCAAATTTCCGACGGTAGTGAGAGGCGCAAGATCTGGAGTGATATCAGTTAGCTACAATGCATTCGATAATCGTTTTACGTACATGTTTTCCCCCTCCAATCCAAACGTTTTTTCTCGATGGGCCGCAATATCGCATCTGGAGAATCGACTTGAGACTCGTCGAAGTCTATTGTTGGAGTAAAACTGTCTGTTTCAAGGGCTTCATTTGCATTTCCCGCGGCCGTTGGCTTGATCTTCTCTAATGCGGCCAAATATTCTGTGGCAATTGGTGTCAGGTACTGAGTGCAAGAACGAGTGGTTAGTCATAAATCCATTTGAGCTACGAAGAGTACGTCTACCGTTTTCGTTCTTAACGCTTTAGCCGTTTCGGTTTTCAAAAAATTCCGTTCAGCAAATGATTTTTTGAATTCGTCTTGCTTTTGTTCGTCCTGTATCAGAGCTATCCCGAGACCGGAATCCACTCGACTAGCGTGACCTCCGAGGAATCTACATTTTAAACCGACGTTGCATACGCCGGCCGACTCAAAGATTGGGCAAGAGGTTGTAAAGTCAACGGATGGAAAGTCAGGATCGACAGGTCCGGTTTCTAATGGGATAACAAACGGCGGTTCCGTGGACAGAGAAGAGGACGGGGGAAGCTTAATGTCTCTGGATTTGTTTATGAGGTAAGCCTTGATATCATGTGTAAAACGACATCTATACAAGAAAGAAAAAACAGATTTATTAGCCACTCAATGTGATGATAAAGCTTGAAGTGGTTACTGTTCTCCGAATCCGCATGGCACCCCGGACGCAAGTTTCCAGCATAACTCAACATTCTCCGTCACTCTTGCAAACCTCCGATTCTTATTAGCTCCTCTATTCTTTTTCTTTTCTTCTTTTACTAATTGCTTTCGCTGAGCCCCTGAAAGCTTCTGCTTTTTACTCGGCGGTTCTTGCGCTTCGCTCTCATCGATACCGCGACCTTGATCAGCTTGATTGTGCTCAACATCCTGTCCTTCTGCTGCGTCGTCGTTTGGTATTGGAGCATTCAACGATATTATGTATCTGGAAAAGTTTATTTATGGAAGATTTACTCTGCAAGTGACCTACTCGGGCTTAACAGGCGCGACGCCAGGGAGTAATGGCATTTTGTTGCTGGTTTAGTGGACCAACAGTCTGGGAAAGTTACGTAAGTAAATCAAGCGCTCACCAGACATTGACGCGCTGAAAAAAAACATGACAAGTACAAGTATCATTCAATACTCAAAATTCAATGTTCAGTAATGATAGAGAGGTAAGTAATTTGGTTTCATGACCCGTTTGCATTCGAAATCTGATCTTCCCGGCTCATATATTGGTACCATGTAGTGAGAAGTAAACATCGGATGAAGGGTATCAGGCTAAAACAGCTAGGTCAAAATGACTGTTGATGCATGTCTGGTTCTTATTCGGGTCTCGTTGGTTCTATTAAAAGTCGAAAGCGAGAAACCCACGAAGAGTGCTTTCGAGATCCGTGACATTGCACCAATTCTATTGGCCATGATAGGCACTCACGTGAAAAGCAGTTTATTGAAGCAGATTAGGTTCTGGAATCGGCTCTAAAATTCACACCGTAAATGACAGACAATTATCTCAGAAACGGCTCTTCATGCAACCACGTCAACATGCATCGTCTCCGTCTCTACCACAGACTATGTCCGCACTACTATTGACCGCGTACAAAAGCCCTTATACGTTGAATCGTTCCATGAGCCTTCCAATATGGACCCATGGAAATCAGTCGGACTCTAGAGATCCAGGATTAGTCGGTTTGAAACCAGACGAGATTTTGATAAAAACCGTTGCGGCTGGTTATTGTCACGGTGATCTCATGATCCAGAATCTTGAGTTGGGTGTAGAAGCGGGCGAGCTCCCCACCGGAGGCACCGGTCTACCCATGATTCCGTTTCACGAAGGAGCTGGTGTTATTGTGCAAGTCGGAAGTGGAATAGAAGATAAAGATTTAAAGGTAGGTACGCAACGTTCAATCAGCCTGTTAAGTCGTCTAATATGCTGTTGAACGCAAGGTTGGCGACAGAGTGGGGGTAATGGCGTGCAAAGATCCTTGTGGAATATGTTCAGACTGCAACAAAGGATTTCAGAATTATTGTGCGAATCTTAAATTAAGGGGCATTACTATCGATGGGACAGCTGCTGAATATATTTTGGCCGATGCTTGGTCTGCCATCAAACTTCCTGACGAGATTGGGTATGACGCAGGGGCGGGCTTAATGTGCGCAGGTGAGATGATTAAATTGATGAGAAAATAAGCCTTTAACCGACACCTTCAATTGGCTCCACTATGTACTCTGGCCTTAAGAAAGCTGACGCAAAGAAAGGGAAGACTGTCGCAATCGTTGGAATTGGGGTATATCCCAGCTTTGAAAGATATAATACCCTCTCTTATTTAAATGCAGGGGTTAGGTCATATAGGTGTTCAACTTGCCAAATGTCTGGAATGTTGCGTCATTGCGATCGATATCCGACAGGCACCACTCGATCTGATACAGAAAGCAAAGTTTGCACCGGTAGGCAGAGTCTTTTCCTTTTTCGCGCGAGGTTTTCTCAGACGTTACTCTCCGATTTCATTCAGGACATTTGCATAAACAGTTCTCAAATCTCGAGTGATAATTTGCATTCGCATCTCGCAAAGCACGGTATCGAAAACGTTGATGCTTCGATTGTAGTTGCAGACTCAAACGCTGCATTTGACTTGGCCATTAAGTTGACCGGGAAGCATGGAACAGTCGTTGGAGTTGGCATGTAAGCATCTTCAGAAAAAAAGAAACAGCTGACGTCACTGACTAACGACTTCACTTGGCAAGCCCTCAACATGCGATTGTAAGGTCCTGAAATTTTTATCAGTGATATTTTACTTGATTTGCTAGAATGTTCATTATACCGACTTGATCTTCCGTAACATTACGTTGAAGAGCGCAACCCTTGGGACGCCAATGCAAACACGAGAAATGCTTGCTTTAGTCGCTGAGCATGGTAAGACGAGTATCTTATTGATAATGTTGAGTCTTGGCTGAAAATTTATTCCAGGAATTGAAGTCCAGACAAATGCTTATCCCCTAAAAGACTTTGAGCAAATGTTGAAGGATTATCAAAGCGATCGCCGAGCGGGCAAATATATCCTCAGGATGTAGTAGTTCGATTTAACATGGTCTGCATAGGTATCAAAAAATTACAATAAATGCAATACGCTCCATGTCAAACCTCGCTTGACAGTTTCAGTCACTTACAGAATGCACTCATGCAAGAGAGACCGACACTAGCATACATATTCTGAAAATAAACTATTCATAATATGAAATGACAGTGCCGCAGAGTATTCCGTGTTTAAATCGTGCCCGGTTCCTGGTACGACAATCTGCCCAACACAGTCAACCTGTTTCTTTATTTCTGTAAGGGTTAAAAGCATTCACTCACTAAAGTGACATTTTTCGAGTCAGGGAAGAAAGCTGGTTCGGATTTTTCAAGTGCATCCAGATCACAAGGACCGCCGTCCAGTATGCAATGCACCATGTCGAACTGTCCTACCATTTCTGTCACCGGTCCGCGGTATCCTACAGCTGGAGTATATACAGAAGGAACTTGCTTCGACAAAAACCTCGAACCAACGTCAAGGGTCAGGATGTCCAATTGTAACACAAAGGGCGAAAAAGAGGTATTAGTAGGACCGTAGAAAACTGAGCGAGACGCAGCAGTCGTTGTTTCATACCCTGGATCTAGGTTTCCGAAACGAACTGGATCTACTTGGTCGGCGATGGCGGTGAATGATGGTGGGTTTTCACTATGATCAGTTTGATACTTTGCTAAACTGTGAATGATAATGTGAACTAACATGAATGCAAGATCGTGAATATGACCTATGTTCAGGAGATATGTAAGTTGAGTTGCTATGCCATCACATTGACATGAATCAAACCTGTCAAGACCAGTCCATCGAATGGGGAAGATGCTCCGTCTTTAATTATTGCATAATTCATCACCACCGAACCGACGGAATGACCCAATCCAACGACTTTCTTGAATTTTTTTGTCTGTCCTGTAAAAACCTGGGAAAGTGTACCGCTTTTTGCCGCGCGTGCAATAGAGGATACGACTGCAGCTACAGAAGGAAGTTGACATTCTTCAGATTGTGGTTTTGAAGAAAGACCAGCGCAGATATTGTCATAAGCGAAGGATGTGATTCCATTTCGGCAGGAAAACTGGACATAAGAATAGTTTTGATACCCGTTCCAATTGATATCCCAGTATGCGTGAGTGTACGTTTGGCCGTGGAGTAAAATTTGTATATCGTCTAGTCATGATTCAATGTGCATACACAACTTTTTTTTCAATACCACGCCTTGAAAGCAAAACGTTTGAGGAGAACCAAACCTTTAAGTTTGGACGGAGAAAGCGGTTGGCACAATTCCCCATATATATCAAATGTCTTTTGAAGTTGCACCAGGTCCGTTGTGTTCAAGCTCTCTGTTGATGGATCCCTTGGGACGGACACGTTTACTGATATTGGAATGAATCCAGAGCTGCATGAACAGACGGCGGCGACTCGAGTGGCGGGGAGGAGAGCAATAATCAAGTTGGATAGGAGCATGAAAGAAGCAGAGAACATCTGTGGCGTTGTAATAACGACATGAATGGCCGTTGATTGTATTTATACCAAAAACCTTTGCATATAATACCATCACGCCACTACACGTGGACAAAAGAGTCGGCCAATCGGGTAAAGGTAATCGACGATTATTAACTAGCCTTCGAAATTGTTCAGTTCCGTCATAAGTATCGTGACTTGCAATTTACGAGAATTTGATTTTAGGATGGTTTGGGAAAAAGCTCTCACATCAATCTCACAAAGTCTCATTTCAAGGGAGCTGTATATAAAAATTTGTGATACGCCTCAGTGAGAATTCTACAATCATTACTTGGTATTTTACAGCCTATTATCTATAATAAGGCCGAGTTTGCCCACTTAGTCTAGTGTTAGGGTTAGGACTGATTTTGAGCCAAAAAAAAGCAGCCCGGCCACCCCAGAGGGGGTAGACCAGGTCAGGAAAATATTTCGACAGTGCATGCAGTAATTTACCACATACAAACCATGGGCCTCGACAAAGGGACATTGGTCGCCGTGCAATGGTCAACTCCCGTGGCCCGCGAACACGAGTACATGAAAGTATTCACGCCATCAAGGTAAGTATGAGGAAAGTGGATATTTCGTGAAGGTTTATATATTATTTGCAAATGTCGTGCACGGACGCTACAGACAAGCGGTTGACGCGTGGCCATGGATGATGAACCGGTGAGTTTCTCGGCAAGTCCCTTGAAGCTCTCTTTGTAGCCGCTTTGGAGACAATTAAAAGTTCAAATCTCATCAATAAGTCACGTATGCCACATTCTCAACCTCTTGACGCTGAGGATTTATCCTTTATTGTGTACGAGAGTGCCTCACCTAAGTATGTGCACTCATATCACACGCACTCACCTAAAAGCAGAAACTGGTCATCCTCGACCAGATTTTATCCATTGCACCAATCTCAACAGTCCAAATGCGAGTCAAGAAAACCGATCGCTTTCAAACAACGCCTCTGGGTCAGATCCTTTTCCGTTCAATAATTCCAAGGATCCGACCGCTGTGGATATGATTGCATCCAAAAGAATATCCTTGATGCAGCGTCCGCTATTCCGGCGGAACTGAGCTGGATTTGCCCCTTGGCGACATTGAGAGAAGGATAGCGTTGTAGTAATGAAGGCCGACTTGCGGACCAGTAAATTGCTCCAGACTAAAGTGCGCAAGACTGGGAGATTGGTATGAGACTCTGCCATTCCATGATGGTGAGATATGTAGCTATAACGTTTCCCGTTCATATACGGCAAGAAATCTGAACAGGACACGAATGTATACTTGTTCATCCTAAATCCAAATACCACGCCCCTGACGCACGTCCGATTCGTTTACCAGCCTGTTGAGGAGCCAAAGATGTTTCCCCTGATGGGCATGTCCACAGCGTCTTGCGATGAGTAAGGCCACTGGCAGTTTCAATTATGTCCACGCCATTTCTGAGCTGGGAACAAAGTGATGGTAGGTAACCTTTCATTATTCTTCGGCGAATTGGCCTGGTACTCAAGCCCCAAATCAATAATACCCCTTCTGTGAAGTCTTTTTCAGGAGTGAACAAAATCTTCGGAGTTATGCTTCCGGTCGCAAAATAACAAATGGAAATGCCGATTCCATCACTAAAAAAGTTTGGTTTTTGGGGGTCACCGCAGTTGTGGATCTAAGCCTAGACCGAACGTAAGGGGCCTTCGTAGAGCTGCGCAGGAATTCCTAATAGCATTGGTAGAAAAGGCGATGCTGTATCTGTGAGACGAAGTTAAAAAGGCATATGCGCAAAAACGCCCCAGTCAGCAAAAGACTCACATCTAAGTTGTAGTTGTACCTTATACGACCACTTTTAAAATCTTCGATTGTCTATCGGAAATTGGGCCGTTCGATGTTCAGCTGCACGCTTCAGGCAGCCTCTTTTTCACCGTAACTGACACGCCGATTTGACGCCGATTAGAAAGAGAAAAACCGTAAAAATCGCGTCCACTGTTTATAACGCGGTTGAACACTAATATTGTCCTGATCATATGTATGACAATGAAAAAAAACGATGAACTTAATGATTCTTTGTAAGACTTGCTCCAAGCCAATACCCGGCGGCAATTGCCGTTGAGCAAATCTAGAGCGCTTCACTTTGACATTGAGCGCTTCAAAACCTTGCCTTCCTCTTGCCTTCTTCTTGCCTTCCTCCGAAGAGCGGCTGAATCAACGATCACGAACGAGACACCTGGATACAACGGCGCCGGGGTTCTTTTACCCTTGAAGCAAGAATCATAATCCTTGTATATTGTATCCCAAAACGATTCACCCAAGCATTGCCTACGCTTATAAAAAAGGCTTATCTATCGGCAACTTTTCATCAGCCTCTTCTCATACAATTAAACTGATATCAAATTCCGGGTGTTGAAACAATCAAACAAGCTCAATAAGCTCAATAATATATTTTGGACTACATACTTATATATATAGCTTTTCTCTTTCGAGAGAAAAAGGTTCATGTTGTTTTATTTTATAGAACCTCGTGACCGGGCTCTCCTTGGAGTAGGTCGTGACCCTCGGATTCTATGGCAAAAATAGCAAGCGCCTTCACATCTCCTCAGTAAAAGGGTATCTGCTCACTTGTCAATGCCGTTTGACGTCGGACGTTCATTTGTGACCGTCAGTTCTATCCCCAACACATGCTCCGAGTCATGTATAAACTTCGGATTGAGTACGTGCACAGTTGTTATTCTTACAGGATCAACTAACCCTGCTGCTCTAGATGACATTATATCAAATTAAGAATCACTCGCCCTGGCTGCTTCTAATAAGACCGAACCCATACAATTAATCATTTACTACGGGCATGGCATTTCTTATGCCCGACTTCGAAGCAGGAATCCTTTCTCGAAAATTTAAACTCAATCAAAACTACTTGATTATCAGATAAATGATCCAACTTATTCTCTCTCTAAACAGCGGGTATGCATACACTTGCTTTACTATTTCATATCTATTACCCATGCTATGAGATCCTAGTTGGCATTTGGTGTCTTACGCGCCGTTTCACTGGATTTTCTCTTTCATTCACGTGTGTAAACTGTATTAGCAAGCATTCCCGGGCAATAACACAGCTTCAATTTTATCCATCTGTGTGCCTCTTCTGCCCTTCATCACTCCACTTGCCCGAGTGCGTAGCTGTTTCTATGTGCGCCTCGCACATTTCATTATACCTGATCTTTCTCCCTTTTATAATTATTCTGTATTTAGGCCTCTGATTCTAAACGTGTACCTTCAGGGCTTTCTCACTGCGGAATTCCTTTTTGTACTTTGAACCTTCACCCTCGCCCTAAGGATATCAAGTCTGGCTACCAACGTGAACATGCTCGCTCCAACATGCACATGCCGTAAAAACTCGATTTTAAATTAAGTACGGATTCAAGATGTCGAGCTTGGATACACCTGTCGTATGTTTGCTCAAATATTCCCCTTTGAACGGGAGCAACACCATGACTGTTACCCCTTAGAACGGTAAAAAGAAACCATGGTTCTATTACATAAATAATATGGATTCACGACAAAATTGCATGCGGATGGATGTTGAGCTCCTATAGATGCCGTGCTAGCCTCAAATCAGCAGCAATATAGGCGTAATAACCGGGATACACTACTACCTCAGAGCTTTCAGCCCTTTTTCATGCGCATGGTTCTTTGAAGTATATCGGTCAGGAACACGGCGTCGATAACACCTACCCTTTTATGAATTCCAGATATACTCCGTCGAGCAGAAAACGCAATTGTGCAATGTATGCAATGGCCTGAACCTCGGACTAAAATTCACGCATTTCTGCGTATAAAAAGGGGCATGTTATGCTAACAAACCAACCGTAGCACTTACTGAAGTTGTCACTCAGATCGAAACATGGTCTCTTTCAAAAGCTCTTTTATTCTTCTTGCGGCTGCTATCAATGTCGCATTCACCTTTCCCATCGTGGAACGGACGCTTTCTCAGCTGACTGCTGACTTTGAAGCCCTCAAAGTTGATCTTGTGAGTGTTGTATTCCTTTTTTTTAGTGAGAACGCTTACTGAGCTTCTATTTGTCTTTGCAAAAGGCTGCTGTCAGCAGTGATCTCAGCAGTCTCTCTAGTACCGGTGTTGATGGACTGGATGTAATCCGCTCGCACCACTAGTCATGTTTTTATGGACTAATTTTAACTTCTCAAGGCTCTTGACACCGATTCAAATAAGCTTATAGCTGATATTGAGCAGGTAAGATGACCCACTTTACTCGTTAGAACCTCATTTGACGATACAACAACAGGCAACTTCCGACTTCAATGTAAGAAAAATAGTCATAATTTTAACAATATACATAGTCGTTACTCACCTTTTTTTTTAAAAAAAAGGCTAATGGTCCTCTCGACGAAGCTGACTCTAGATCATTTCTCGCTCAAGAAGTTGCTCCGGCCACTAACGACCTTATTAGCGTGCTTGACTTGTTTGTCACTCAGAAGCCTGTCTTTGACCAGCTAGCTTCTCAAGTCCCTGGTCTCATTGAAGACACAGAGCAGGGAATCGAAGGGTTTGAAGGAACCACACAGGTTAGATACTCCAACTCAAACCTCATAGTCCTTATTGGCTAAATCCGATCACACCAGAATCTCATGAACGCCCTAGATAACAACAATCCGGTATGTTACAAATCGTTAGATGCCCATAAGTGTTTTTTTTTTCCTAATCGAAGTTCACAACAGCCTGATGTGGTAGCTGAGGCTTCTGGCCTGATAACTTCTCTTGCAAACGCATTTGAGACTGCAATCGCCACTTTCTCTGATTGAGGGTTTATGGTAGAAATTGAGAAGGTCAAATTCATGGCCAATTTTTGTATGAAATATCACTCTTTGAAATAAATCTGGTCCATTTGTACAATTTACGCACGCGGCATCTTTAAAATACAGTACATGAAATACAAGATATCGTTATGACAGCCACACAAATAATCGGATCACAAATATTGACTATAAATATCGTACATGTTTTGAAAACGAATTATTCATAACGTCGAAGGATAATGCCGCAGAATATTCTGCGTTTAAGTCGTGTCCCGTCCCTGGTATAAACATCTTTCCAACAACTTCAGTTCATCAATTGGGAAGAATATCGTCATTACTGGCCACAATGACATTTTTCGAGTCAAGGAAGAAAGCTAAATTACGTCCTGCTCACAAGATCCCCCATCCTCTATCCAGTATGCAATGTAACATGTCAAATTGTCCTTCTATCTCTCCGGTGGTAGCCTACAGGTGGAGTGCATACGGCAGGAATTTGTTTGGCAAGAATTCGGACCAACGTCAGCAGTTACGATGTCTAATTGAGATACAGCCGGAGAAAAAAAAATGTTTGTAGGACCGCGTAAGTTCAATCTTTCGAGTTAAAAAGAGCCAATATGGTTGAGAATGGTGAAGATATGGCATCCGGAAATGCAAAGTATAGAAAGCAAATAAGAAAGCTGAAAATGTGCCAGTTATGTATTGTGAAATGTGTAGCTCGTGAATTCGGAATGTTCCGTATGGTTCAGCGTGATAGAAAGACAGCATTTGTGCCGTCAATTGACCACCTATACATTCCCCGATTTTGTAGGATAAAAATTGATACCTCGTAGCCGACAGTGTTTTGTGAGGTACTTAGACGCTACGCCTGTAATGCTGCATTAACCTCCGATACTTTAGAGAAAGCTGACACCATTTGTTCACCTTGTCTAATCTATTTTACTTTGATTTTAAATTAATATTTGATACACCAAGGTTACAGACGAGTATACACTTGACGTGCACGAGATAGTATTTCAAGATTTCACCATTGCCGTTCCAGAAGAACCTTAGCAGTGTCTTTAGCTGTCTTCTCAATCTTGGTGTATTTGAGACCTAGGATTGTTTTTGCCTTGGTGGTGTCCATGAAAGCGGAATGAAGTATGGTTTTACCCGCTCCTGGATTGCCTCGAGGAACGTTTGCAAAAAGGGCCGTTTCTGCCGAATCTTCAGATTCTGCATGAATGGCATCAAGGACATCTTGCCAACAATATGGACCTACGAGGATGAGAATTAGTAACAGAAAAAAAAGAATGAGCATACCCGCGGCTACAATAAATCTTTCTCCGCCAGCTTCCGGGGTCGTCAATACTTTGACATGGGCTTCCGCAACGTCGCGGACATCTATCCAGTTTCCCATATGTACCGCTGTAGGGTTCATCTTCCCAGTAATTATTTTATTGAAGTCGATGAGAGAAGTGTTCAAGCTCTCTAAATTTGGGATGTGTTGTAGCGGTGGCTGATAGCGCAACGGGTTTAGATATGGTTACAAAATGCAGATAATTACTTACGCCCCAAACCTGATATTATGACCGTATTTATCAATTTACCTACCAGTAGTAGTATATATAATAGAACTTACAAATGGTGGATTGACAGAAACAATGTCCCATGAAATTTTGCCAGCATTTGCTTTCCCAAAGTCCCACGCGGCTAGATAAGTAAATTATCAGAAGTGTGAACGAGGTTTGTACAAACCCTGAACCTTTTTCTGCGAATACTTTGCTAGTACGATATTTGTGCACAGGAAGAGCGTCTTTTCCCTTTTCTGCTACTTCCTTGGCGGAAACTTCATTCCAATCTTTCTCCGTAAAGGTTCTTGTTTGACCGCTTGGAACTGGCTCCAAAACACACGCAACCGATGCAAGAATAACAACCCGCTTTAATGAAGGCCTTAAGAAAGTTTCAGTCACAAATAGTTGGCTGACTGAGAGGAATACCGACGAATGTTTAAGAGCACTTTCAAGAATATTTGTCGTTCCTTTGATGGCGGGTTTGATCAGGACTGTCGAATAAATTAACTTTCATCCTAGCAGAAAATTATGCTTTTGACGCACCATCAGGATCTTCGGATTTAAAATGAAAAGGGGAGGCTGTATGCTCAATAGCATCCACACCCTTTACGGCCTCATCAAACGCACCATCCTGCAAATGGTGTTTAGGTGGCAGAAAAACAAAATTGTGGCTTCTTACCGCGGTCATGTCTCCAACTACGACGTACTCAAAGCGATCACCATACTCCTTGAGCAAGTCCTGGAGATGCTTCCCTTTTTCTTCGGAACGAACCGTCCCTCTTACATGAAAACCGTTTTCGAGTAGAGATTTCACTATCCATGTGGCGATGTACCCAGAAGCACCGGTGACGAGGACTTTTTCTCCTGCTTTGAGTGATGGCATGACAGTGGAAGGTAGATAGTGGATCGCTGAGAGGAGGTGAGACTATGGGAAACAGGGTCATATATATACATCCGCTTCGGGAAGCTTCGGACTTCGGATTAGATAGCTGAGTAATGGGCACTAACACTCAGAAAGAGAAAATCCTCCGCCGTTTCGGTGTGAGGATAATTAAATCGATTAATAATGATTATCCGCCACAATCGTAGGTTTGCAACTGTTTTGCATCTTTGGACTAGTTTGCGCTCCACTTTCATTACACTTTCGACCTTCAAAGGAAAGGAAAAAGAAAAAAAAACTGGCTGTTGCAATGGCTTCGAAGCGCTATCATAGAATGCACCCTACTTCCCTGATTGCTCCAAATTGTTATCAACAGGATCCACAATTTGACTAATATGCCATACGAGTTCACCGCAGAAACGTGTCGGTCTTCTGAATAATATCCCGATGGTGAAATAAAACCAATGAAGCTGTTAAATACAACGCGTCGGTGAACTTTCTCCGGGACTCGGCATAGCGACTAACCACGCGCGAAAAATCAAAATAATGATTCTAACGAATTTCTGATAGAGGTATACGGAGGGGATCATAGAAGATTATTATATTGAAATGAGTTTGTTCAAATAAACTTATGAATTCAAGGTAACAATACGATAATCTATTAGGCAACACCCATCATGGTACGATCACTTCTAATCAAGAAAGCACATGTCTTAAAACGTTGCCAATGACCATTCGGTTTTTTTCTAGGCCTTCACCAGAACCGCATTCAGTATGAAACAATGAATCTGTGCGGGCAGAGACGGGCCAACAAACAAGAAGAAAAAGACAGTCAAGAGTGGGGCTAAATTCAACAACGATTAGGTGGTATAATTTGAAAAGAGATGACAGAACTTGCCTGAATAGATATATTTCAAACGAACATATACTTATCAGACATGTCAACGTTAGTATAGAATAGTTTTGGTTTTGGTGAAAGGAAGAAAAAGCTCGCGCGCCCAAAACGACACTATTCGTGGGTTTTTATATATAGTCACATTCCGACTGTCTGGCGCACTGCGTTTTTAGAACGCTTGCTGCGATACCCCGGCAAGCTGTGTTCATTCGGCCGGCATGCGAGCATAGGTTTACCTAATCAAACTATTGTCTTTCGCCCTCTCGCGGTCCTCCGACCATTTCCATCAACCTCAGATGCGACCTCAGTCCTACTCCTCGTCGACAATAACAAGCTCTGAAGAAGAAAGCTGCGAGTTACCACCTTCCCCGTCAACTTCATCGCTTTCCCACCCGTTTGCGAATAGCCGAAGTCTTCTGGTTGTTATTCCTCAAACCGGGGTCGACGTCGAAGAAGAGTCTGCACTCTACGATGAGCTCAACAGACGTGATTTCCGGGTACGCAGTGATGCTATTAAATGCTATTATGAATATTGACTTCCCGATATATGATTAAAAGATTCCCCCAGTAAGGTCTAAATCGCCAAACACAGTTGACTCTCGGTCTCTCATTTCTGGAGAAATCTGGTTGGGTGATAGTTTGGGCGAGAGCTCTGGGTTCACTCGTGACGTTCGTATTACCGGATGGTCAAATGTTGGCGACAAATTAGGTGGCGCTTATGTAGGTCAGTAATTATATTTCAAATGTCGCGGAGCTGTCCACGTCTATTTAAATCTGACAAATAATGATTGATATATTTTCGTAGTGTATGATTGCGCCGTCATCACAAAAGAGGTGGGGTGCCCTCGCTCCAGTTCCGATTTTCAATTTAGAACACATGACCTAGGGAACAACATTCCATATGCTCAAACGATATAGCGATTTTGTGCAGTTAGCCATATTATTACGGCAAAGTCTACCTGTATGTATCTTATTATCCATTTCCTCTCTCAAAGATAAACTGATTCAACATAAATTTCATCATCTAGAAGGACTTAGTTCACAATGTACCGTCATTACCTCCCAAGTCACCACTTGGTGAGCCAATCGTCTCTCGTCCTAGAATCATCAGCCTGAACTTGATGCCTATCTATTTAGCTCGGTATCGGCCCGCATTCCTCGAAGGACGTCGAAGAAGATTGCAACACTGGTTATCGTCCGTATTGCTACATCCCGACGTGGGCGGTTGTTCCGCCGTCAGACAATGGGTTATGTCATAAAATTAGCTCAACCATTTCCTGCATTTCCTGCCATCATCTGTATTCGCATTCTGTTTAGTGTTTTATTAGAGCATGCTTGTCCTTGAAGCTTGAAGGTTATGGCCTGATTTCCCTTCAAGCTCCGAATATCCAGTATCGCGACATTTATCTTTCCGGGTATTACGCCCGGTTCTGCCGTGATTTTGCACCGAAAATAATTATCTATTCAATAATCGCGACCGTTATCATTGTCAGGCTAAAAGACTTGGATAAAGATTCCAGTGATCCGGGTACGAAGCTGCGGTCCTCTCACAGCCCGTTCAAACACCCGCCTGGATCGAACCGCTTTTCCGACAAGACAATGGGGTTTATATAAGCTTTCTGGGAATGAAGCCCACTTTATACCCCTTCCCCTTGGGTAGACTGGTTTTACTTCTTGGAGTGACAGGGTATCACTTCAGTTGATCATATCCATTCAAAGCGCCTTGAGTATTGAATATTGAATCATTCGTTGGTCTTATCCTGTAAGATTGATTTCTGACTAGATCCGACCTGGGCCCGATACTCTAAATCTGCAACAGAGGTAAGAAATGAGTGTTCAAATCTTCATCAATAACGTACAATGATGGTTCCGATTTGGTTTGTATGTTTACGAGGATAGGTGTCGTGGCACTGAGTTAAGTCAGAATGGAAGATGAATCGATAAACATTCGTGATCAAGTACAAGGGGTAACCCACGAATGTCCCTAATTCGGACCGTTAAGATGCACCCTGAGGTCCCCGCGCATCAAGGTGGACGTTTCAATTTGTGACTATTTGTTATGTGAAGATGCAACTTGAAGCTTTCTGTGTCAGACTAAACTAGTCGGTTTCGGAAACGTTTGATTGACGGTAGTGTCACCTGTGAAACTCAACACACGTTTAAAGGAATTCGGAATTTGCAAATCAAGTCTCGTGAAAAGAAGTGTCAAAAGTTAAAAAAAGTCCATGAATTAATATTTAGACATGATTTAGCCTAAAGGTAATTACAGGCAGAGTAGAGGTCTGGGGGGAGAACATAGAGTAACAGCGAATACGAATTATCATTAACACTATTAAGAAATTAACTCAATCCTTGAGTCCACAGCCAGAGTTAGGGACTTGTACAGCAGTCACATCGGCAAAGCCGAGTTGAACGGCTCTGTCCCCCGTCAAAAAGTCCAATGTTTCTTGGGCAACGTTGAAGCCAACACCAGCGGTATCGATGGCCGTCACTATCAAACGGAGGGTCAGAGCTGAGAGTTTATAAAGTACATTTCCTTTTTACCATTAACGCTCTTTCCTTGGAAAGACAAATTCCAACATGTTCCGCAGTTGGTGCTGTTCCAGGCAGCGACAGCAAATGCGCCACCGATGTTGGGGAACGAGGGCAAAGAGTTGAAAGTCGTGAATCCTTTAGTTATAAGACCATTTACGCCGTTACTGCAAGCGACAGTGTTAAGACTTGCATCTCCATTGTCGTATGTGTTGTCGTAGGTCGTTTTAGCAGTGAAAGGGGTTGGAGCGGGGCTCGGGCTGCTGGGGAGTGCAGTGACGAAGAGGGGAAGGGCGAGTGAAAGCAAAGTGAATGCGTGCATATTGACTACTGGTGTGTCTGGGAAACTGAGACTGCGAAAGTGTTCAAAGAATCGAACTGAAGAAACTTTGCTCTCAGAAAGGCCGCTTTTTATGCATTTTAGGATTATTTCGTTCAACAAATAACAGAGTAATAGCCTTATAGGCTATAGCGCATAGGCTTGGTGGAGTATTCGGCACTCTCAAGGACCGGGTTCAAAGATCCCATCTCAGCTCGAGCCGTTTGCAAGTTAGGAAAAATTGGAATTGAACCAGACTACGTGCATGACAAGGGTGCGAGAGCGGGCACAGCTTTAACCTGAACTTTGAACGTGCTTGGGTCTTGAATTTGAACTCTGAACTGAAATCAATGGACTTGGAAGAAGCACCAACCAAGTGTGTTCAAGAGAGATCATGTGATCTAGGACGAAATTTGAAAAAGAAACTGTAATGTGCAGCTAGTTTATGTCTGCTACTAGCTCGAGTCTCTGCATACACGCTTGTCAATCATGTATATTCACGTAATTTGATACTAGTGCTAAACCTATAAGATGTGAATATTGAATGAGCAGATTATAGGCTGAACCTTTTCGGACGGAACCACGGCCATATCACAAGTGAGGTCAACAGGGTCACGATGACATTGATTTTGTTTGAGCTTTCCGAGTACAATCCACAATCTCAAAGCCAAGCAGTGACTAGAAGGTGCGAATGTCAAAATGACTGATGTAGATGCGGTAAATTTTTGAAATCCAATGTGAAAATATATGGCCGACGTTCCGGAAATAGACGCAGGCCGAAGGATGCCGGGAGATCTAAAAGCCATAAACATCACGTGCGGGTAGAGTTTGAATCCATTTTTTCCACGGATTACGCACGAAACTGCGTCAGCTGCAAACTTTTAGCTTCGTTGAATACTTTAAATCAGATTTTACATAGAAGAAGAAGCTGAAGAACGTTGGATTTGTGATGAAATTGCCAGAGTGGTGCCCCCGGAATTTGAACGATAAATGTGCGACTCCGCGAGGCAATGAATTGCCAGCTGTAAATTCATTGATTAAGATTGTACGTTCAACAAGTATGCACATGCTTTAATCAAGTAAACTGAAATTTGCTGGCTTAGGCCAAAGTTTCTTAGTGGTACGCACCTTAGATAGGCTTAGCGCGCTTTGAAACTCCTAAACAAGCGACTAAGCGGTAATTCCGGCTCTGCTTCTTGTTCAGCCCTGGATTGAAGCGACAGCAAATAACGTTTGGGGCTTACCACACGGATTCACCTTTTCACCCATGTCGTTCACTTCTTTTCCGCTTCTCCACGAGGATGTCAGTGCCAGCAGTGGTGGCGGCTGTTGCGGCCGTTCAACCTCTTCACCTCTTCTTCTGTGCCAAGCAAGAAAGAACGATCTCACACATGGTGAGCTCGAGGAAATAGGGTATATATACTTCGCATCCATCTCGAAACTGAAGACACAGTAGCATTCCCAATCACTGCTTTCGTACGATGAAAATCTTCTCAACTCTTGCTATCACCATCCTCTCGGCCTTTGCAGTCCAAACTCAGGCTCAAACCACAGTTTCCGTGTCATTCGATAACACTTACGACAACGCTAGTGGCAGTCTCAACACGGTTGCCTGCAGCGATGGTCCAAATGGGCTTGTGAACAAATTCCCTACGTTTGGGTCCTTACCCTCCTTCCCTAACATAGGTGGTGCGCAAGTCATTTCTGGATTTGGTAGCGCGAACTGTGGAACTTGTTGGAAGCTAGAGTTCGAAGGAAACAGTATTAATGGTGGGTTGTCTTCCACAAATATAAATGTTTAGGTGTTTAAACTGGGGCGATTTTTTTTCTTAGTTCTGGCTATTGATGTTGCTCTGAATGGATTCAACATCGCCGAAGCCGCTCTGAACACGCTGACGAACGGTCAAGCCGCATTCTTAGGCCGCATCACTGCTACAGCCACTCAAGTAGCTGCTGCCGATTGTGGATTGTGATAGATGGACACGTGCACTGTTTTATCATTCACTTCTGTTTTGAACGTGGACATTGGTCATTTAACTTTAACTTTCGGCAAATTTTTCCGAAGATCGTACGAAGTGTTGTTATTTCAAAATAGTTGTATCATGATTCTGCAAACATTAGCATGTTTGTGATCGAGATTTATAATATTGTCATTCACAAGGGCACAACTCGATTTAATACAACTGAAGCAACCTGAGAGATGGATTGGACTAAGTCTATGACGCCATGAAATGATGGAAGGATAGTACCAATCTGAGTCTGCGTTGACAAAAGAGGTGTGTAGACGCTGTTCGTTCAAAAGAAACACTTGTTGTTTCACAATCAATTGGTAGGTATTTATATATTATACACATAAGTTAATGTCACGTATTCTTAAAGTTCGATCAACATCTGAGACTAGATTACGGTTTATTACGTATATAATTCATCTCGAGCTTCGCTGTTTAGTGTAGACAGTATTTGCGACCGGAAGCTGTTGATCATGAGGAGACTGTACCATCTTACATAGTAAACATTTTACATTCCGTTTGCGCGTTTAATGTTCATAATTTCGTGGATGTTCTTGTTCTTGTACCACGTGTATATAAATACTGGCACAGATCCAGGATCAGAAGTGGGAAAAAATCAACTTCAATTGATTAAAGTTGACCCAGTTCTTTCCCAGTTGGCATCAGCTTCGACGTTCTGCTGCGGTCAGCGATCTTGGAACTTCCTGACCTCAGAACTATATATGATTTTTCTCAATGCGCCTGGAGGTGCGCCCTTAATGTGGCTTGTTATTAATGTCTCGCACTGAGATTGACCTGGCAGGTACACAAAGCAATGACAAGAGGGGTACCTCTAGATACCTACATTTGAAAACCGGGAGAAACCCGTTGAATGTAATTGGCGCTCAAATAAAATGGGCTGTAAGAAGTGTCAATAAACTTCGTGACGTTGATTTGCTGGCGTTTCCGCCAATGACACGAGGCTTTGAAGATCGAATGATCCTTCTGAGATCCGGTCAGTTAATCAAGAATTGTGATATGTACATATATAGATGTAATCTTTGTGTTTTGACCCCAATTTTTTAATCGGAATGGTTCTTTGGCTGAGAATTGTGACCTTCTCAAGTGATCAATCAAATACAGTAGGTTCTTATACGCGACGAATAAATAGCAATCAACATAGTCGTCCCTTTTAAAGGGTAATAAATAGTATAATATATGAGGGGTATGAAGGATTGGAAATTGGTTTGAATTTGGGTTTGGACAAGCTACAAAAGTTCATATGTGAATCAACGACTGGGCGAAACCTGGTTGCAATCATATGAAGGCGACGTGACCAGATCGTGAGCGTTGATCTCATATGAGATAAATATTGTGCTACGTTCGATGATTCGACGTTTCGGAACTGGCCACGTAGTAATCCCTTTGGATGGGTATGGCGAAGGGTCATCCGAGGCACCATGGAGGGTCGATGAGCGTGAAATTTGGGACGTAGCGCCGGTTTTAAAACAGTTTTTTAGCGTAAAAGACGAACATGTTTGTCTAGTCTGAAGATTAGTCGTATTCCCACAGCTAATAGTATCCTTGTGGAAAAGTGGGTGTTCACCTGGAAGTATAATCAAAGCGGACTAGATGAAACCAACCATTCCGAACTCGACCCACGGTGCGGTGTTTGAGCCCGGAAGGGCGAGAAAATCAACCAGCCATTTCCAGATTCGTTTAAGAGCCTTTAAAACTTTGGCTTCTACAAGGCGGTCAAAGGTATATATATGGGACCATCTCAATGATCGCAAGAGTTAGGACGTACTCGCACGGAGGAATCGTAGTGATTGTGGTCGTAGATGATGGGGAACATCTGATGTACTCCCAATGAATCTGGAGCTAGAGTTGAAGCGAGAAGAAGGCCGCAAAGCTGTTTCTGATGGGGAAACGTTGCCCACGATGGTCGGGGTATTTGAAGTGATGGTCATCATGGATGTGCTTGATTGAGCATGTTGTGCTCGACGATGATATGGAAACATCTCTTGTGAAGTATTTTGTGAAGGATTTTGAGAAAAAAAAAGGGATGCTACAGAGAGTGTTGTTGGTTCTTGAAGTTGGGTGGGATCTTTTTTAAGGAGAGAGAAGAAAGAAGACAGGAGGAGCGCAAATTAAATAATAGCGAAACGGAGGCGAATTATATATGATAAGGAAGTAATATATAAAATTCAGTCGGACGAAAAGCGAAATGGAGAAATTGTATTGAGTGAGGGCGACAATACAGCTAATACAGTCCTTATATGTATTGACGTTATTAATAAATGCGTCCAAGATTAATCTCCTTCCGGGCAGGGTTGAATGCAGAAACCGGTTTCCGAACGGAGCATGCGTGATACACCAACCATGGCTATGTATGGAGTATTTAAAACACGGTCATATATGTCCACAGGAGCCATACGATTGAATCCAAATTTAAAAAAGGAAGAGCACTCCAATTGTCTGATTGCGACGTTCTCGCTTTTTTAAGCGGGAATGAATATAAATATGGGGCGGAATGCGGAACTCCAAGATCTGATGCATCTTATTGGTGGCGTGAAGATACAGAACCATTTGTGCTTATCGGTTTCGTCCTTTGCAAGGGCTGAAAACCTCCACCGGTGAGATCAAAACCCCTCCGCTCGTGGACCTGGTCAAATTGGGATAAGATCTTCCACATGGAGATCAAAACGTGACGATCCTTGAGCAACTCGCGAGGGGCGAGAAAGAGGGATGATGTCAGAGCAGGCTTTCAAGCTCAAGCATGAAATTAGAGTTTTCTGTCGATGCCATTAAGCACTTCTTTTCCGATTTATGGTCACTCAACCACCCACAAGTGTATTAATTTGAAGCTTTTCGTCCACCGTTAGAGTCGCATGGACTACCAAAAAAGGACTACTCAACAAGCTCTCATATCCTAAGCGGAATCTGCGAGATGATCAAAAAGAAAAAAATCCTGAACTTGTTAACCCCATCTTATACATGTATAACTTTTCGGTATTTGATGAGTGTTTGATCCAAAAAAACAGATATCTTTACGAAGTGACTCTCTGACCGGCCTCGGACATCCTTGACCAGGCATGGCTCGGTCATCAGTGACACAAGATTTTGCTACTGGCTATCGGATTTGATTAAGGCGTAGGATTTGGAAGCCAAAATTCGATGAGTAACCGTAGTCGGCTATAATACAACGATACAATCATAAAGATAAACTCCCAATATGAACTACAACTTACGTGGTACTCGTCCCAAAACATGTATCGTCCTGGATCAGAGCACAAGGTTCGATGGGGAACCTCGCCGTACGCACCACGCAAGCAGCTTACGTTAACCGTTTGCGGCGTGAAACCATACACTCCAGGATCAGCCGTGATCTCATTGAATAAGGATAAGAAATCGACATATAAAGGTCTGTCGAGCAAGAGCGGTTGGAGGTCAAGTTCGTACAGGGAGACTCGGAGTGCTGTTGAGAGGTTGGAGAGAAGCTCTGACGTTTCTGCAGGTATGAAGGCTTTGTATGGGAGGAGCCCTACGTCAGGAGGAATGGTGATCAAGATTCTGGATGCTCCTGTAAGGATATCCATTAATAGATCAATGGTCTACATTTTCCTTCCTCTCCAACACTTACCCATACGAGCTAATTGACCAACGATGTTGCGTACAGTCGTTGGGACGGCAAGGTATTCTTCCCCAAGTAAGATATCGTTAGCTCCTATGAGGATGACATATAGATCCTGCGATATTGTAGCCCGGTTGTTTTTATGCTTCCACAAATTGAATTGATCAACTAGTGATGGCACAGTGATGTTCCCAAATTGACCTGTATAACCCTGCACGGCAGTGTTATTACTCGTAGCTGGCGTAATGTGCATTTGATCAGTTCCCTGCGAAAATAAGAGCGTAAATCGCACCTCCTGCAACAGCGTAATCCTCTAATTCAGAACCGAGCATTTCAGCCAAATAGTCAACCCAAAGAGGCCCGTTACTGAAAGTATGTTCATAATAGGCTGGATCGGCAGGCCAAGTGTGATCACTGATTTTCCAAGCGTTACCTTTTCAAACACGAAACGAAGTCATGTGAAGTCAGTCAGTCTAACGTCATGCAATGCAGGTTCTGGCCTGCGTATAGTAGTTTTTTTACCATTATCAGAAAGTGAGTCCCCGAAAACCACTAGCTTCGGCAGCGCATTTGGAACATCTATACTTGATGAAGATGAAAAGATATTCAGGGTGAGAGCAGAAAGGGCGATGATACGACGAAGACATTCCATAGTTGGTATGAGGAGATAATGGCGATGGTAAATGTTAGGCTATGGAAGATCTACGCTTTATACGTTACAGACGGTGCTTCCTGGCTTTCACAGTAGCCTGAATGAATCAAACTTGCGTCGAACTTGCGGCGCGCCGAGGAAATTGTCCAATTTAAAAACCACGTGTACTTTTTGGTTCAGCGCTTGTTGTGACTGGAGAGGTGTCATCTCGGCTGGAGAATCTGACGGCGACCTCTTCTGAGGTCTGACTCAAATAATAACCTATGATAACCAAATGCTTCGTGGAAAGATCATCCAGCCAGCTTTGATTATTTTATTTACTTCAATTCTACCGTCTATGATCTTCATCTTGAGGATGACATCGGGTTGTGATTAGACCGACGTTGACGTCCGACCCGACCGAACCTGGTCCTTTTTCAAGCTTCAAGGTTCAGGGATGGCTTGGGACAAACGAGAAATTGCTACGTATATCAATATTTGGTGAGACGTGTTCTTCTGCTCTCAAAACACAGATTTTACTTTTATCCTTATTCCTTCGTCTACACATTCTTACCAACACTTGGCAGCACAAATAAGCGGTAGAAGCTCGTCCTTATACAAATTTACTTCTTTTCATAAGTAGGCGGATCTAATACAATGCTGAACTCAAAAAAAGAAAGGCAGAACAATTGCCATTGTCCAATGGGTGATAAGAAACCGCTTCAGAAGGAGCTACTGCAATCACGATATTTGAGTCGGTAACTTGAGCTGTCAGAGTTGTTCGTCAGCTGGCTTGAATTTGAATATGACTAGAACCTGGGCCTGAATACCGAGTACTGATTAAGTACCAATTCACCGAACGATATGTTGACTACTCGGCTTGTGTAGGTGGTATAGATTGAAGTTTGATATTCAGCTACTTAGTGCATATGTATAAGCTACACTGGTGGTCAAAATAATCCTATTACAAGTCAAAAAAAAGGAAGGGATGATAGAAAGTTCATTGATTCACATAAATTCGCGTTACGGATTCGTGACGAACCCCAATGCCGAAATGCCGTAGCTTTTGTGGACATCGACACGAAGATAAAGGGCTGACGGACCTCAATTCCTTTACTTTGTTCTCTTTGTTGTCATATTCTTTCAAGTGCTTCAGTTTCCTCTTGACGACAGCGCCTTCACAATGAGTTCAACTAACAGCCCTGGCACGAATCAACTTGGCTCGTTTCACTTGGCACAGGCAGGCGATATCACCACTTCTCATTCACACGTATCGAATCCACCGCCACCAACGACATCGGTAGCTTCAGATGAAGACGAAAATGAAATAACCTTTCAAATTCGTACTCCACAACAGTCGATTTTAAGGCATCATGATTTGTGGTAGGTCCACCCCCCTGCTCTAAAGCTGAAAGACCATTCTGACAACTATGGCGCTGCCGCTGTCGTTAGGTTCGACGATGGTAGTATTGTACTGCGTGCTCAAAATCCCACGACACTATTCCGAGTTCATAAAGCAATCCTGGCCCGTCATAGTGAAGTTTTTCGAAATATGTTTGCGATACCACAACCCCCACGGACGCGGAAGCAAACACAAACGAGGACACCAGCACAGACGCCAGTTATGAGGCAGAGTCAGGGTCTGGATGAAGGTGAAGGTTTATCATCGTCTTGGCAACGTAGAACTGGTGAGGAAAATCATTTTTGATGAGATTAATAGGATTTTTCATTTACCAAATGAAACAAAATCATACAGCCACACATCATCGAATATCGAAGTCTGTAGATTCTGTGAAGGAACCGATAGTTGATAGCTCAAACATGAGGACGATGGGTTCATTATCGCGCAAATTTTCTACTTTAGCAGTCAGGACGGTATTTTCGATGGGACCCAACCCACTTGCGACGTCGAGGGATTACGAGAATAGTGATGACAAATCAAACGGTGTGGATGATGATGAGAATTCCGATTACAACGAATTCCATGATTCATGTGACACAGACGACGCAGCAACGGATATTGATGAAGCGAATGCTGAACGCATTGAAAAATGTGATGTTATAGATGTGCATGATTCGTCCGGCGATGTGGCAAGTCTTCTACACGCCTTATACGATGGACCGTACGTTTTTCTCTCTAATTTCACTTATATAATCATCAAAGTTAATTTGGTTCACATTGATATCAACAGACAATGGACGGACAATTCACCCGCCGATTTCCTCGTTGTATCGGGCGTCTTACGTCTCGCCCACAAGTATCTGATTGATGGTTTGCGGTCCAAAGCGCTGGAGCATCTTCACCAGGCGTGGCCCACAACGCTACAAGGTTGGGATTTGAGAGAGGACCGAGGTTTAGCATGGAGTGGCGGTGGATCTACAGGGTCTACTATAGTTGCGGTCGGACAGCGAGAGTGCGGTACGGGAGCGGGGTTGATGGGTTCGTTTGCGGAGGGAAGATATCCACATCCAATTGTGCGTGTTTGGTTTTATTTCTCTTGGAAATCGTGAGCACAGTAGAACTGAAGGACTCTTACGAAGCATGTTATCAGCCTCGCGCGGAGCACAAATGCTCTTTCACTCCTTCCTTCAGCTTTCTACGATCTATCACGCCTCACGTTTTCTCAAATATTTGACGGAATGCCAACACAATCACAGGAACTCTCTTCGTGCGATCTCCAAAAATTAGCTCTCGGAAAGGAGCATAGTCATCAAGCTATAACAAATCTTATCACCAATCTTGGCAACGTGCGTTGTTCGATAACAGGTGGCGGAGGAGGGAGTGGTGTTAAAATTTGGTGTTGCGCTTTGAGTAACAATGGCGGCACGCACAGCTTGAACCCAGGCCACGCTCACTCTTCTCACACACATTCCCGTTCTCTGCCTTCGATATCTCGCCCGAAATCATATCACGGGCACTGTCACTCTACGTGTCATTCTCCTGTTTCGTGTCGACGCGATTTTACAGAACTAGTGGAACTAGCAACACAGCACTATCTGTTCGATAGAGAAAAAGGCCACACGGATCCATTGTACGTTGCTGAGGAATTAGGACAACTGAAGAGTTCTGAGTGTTCGGAATGTAAGGCGTGTGCGGTTGCGCTTGAGTGTTGGAGTATGAGAGAAAGAGAGAGAATTTGGAGATGTTTACCCGGGTGGTTTAGGGTTGGAGCGGGGTGGGAGGGTTTGGAGTAGGAAAACACTGAAATCAGCAGAAAGCTGCTTCCGAGTTTCTCAGCCTATTAATCTCTTTCTTGACCTTTTTTTATTCACTTGCTTGCATTGTATCGTTTCTTATTTGACATGTACAAAGAAATGCATCCTTATGCCTTCGTGGTATATAATCCAAGAGACGGCTCAGCAAAAAGGTTGGCTCGATTACTAAAATTTCACTTTTGCTAAATACATCAAGGCGAAAGAGAGAAAGAGGTTATCCAGATCAGGCTCCCAGAAAAAGCAAAGTAAAAAAGCGGGCCTAGCCGGGAATTGAACCCGGGACCTCCTCCATAGTCAGCTGACCTAAGCCACCTTACCCTAAGAAGGAATCATACCTCTAGACCACCAGGCCGCTGATGTCGGGCTCAATAGTGCGTAACTTGACATGTTTCCGTTAACCGTAGCCGCCGTCGGAGTTGCACTGTCAACTGTATTTAAGGCTTTGACGCTCTGGAAAGTTGGATGGGCCCGACCATAACAAAAGCCAAGAACAGCAAGAGAAAAAACGGGGAACCTTCTCGGGCTTCGTCCTCGAAGACCACTGAATCTGATGCAAAGATACACTTAGCTGAGCGGACCAAGTCTTCGCAAGTAGAAATAGATGATATTTTTTCGGGGCGTGGAGAAGCTACGACATTAGTAGCGACGAGGCCATCGACTGCGGTTGGTCCTGAAAAGAAGAAAAAGAAGAAGAAAAACAAACACGCGCAAGCCACTAGTGATAAAGAAGGTGATGCAGAGGAGTGGACGGGATTTGGGAATGCTGATACAACCATTGACGAGCGTGTCGTATTTTCCGAACCCAATCCACCCACGCCAAAAATTGAGACGGTCCTGGATCCATCCTCTTTGACGTCAACTTCTAACTTTCGAAAACGAAAGCGGGATGATGTAGCTTCCGCGACATCCAATACCGTCAAGAAGATGGGAAAGAGTGTCTCTGCTAACGTCGACGATGCTGAAAGGTTCAGGGATTCAAGAGGGGCTGGGCCACGTAATCATTCCTTCTCAGCCGTGGTACAACATCTATGTTCCTGATTCTCAGCTTTTTTTTCTCAGGTCGCAGAACCGAGGAAGGGTTTGCTATATTTAAAGAAGACGAGCTAGGTATACGCGACGCTGGAGGCGGTGGGTTCTTTTGATTATCATTATCTCTGACCAGTCTGCTCATGTTCTCCTTCCCAGACACACCTCTTTGTCCTTTTGACTGTGACTGTTGTAAGTCATGACTTGTACGGAGAGAAAACTGAGTTAATTAATTCGTTGACATAGGTTTTTGAAATGATAATATCAATTGCTTTACACTTTTACAACTTGAGAGCTCGGAAAATCCATATCTCAAAGCTTGGATTTTTCATCGCTTTCCAGGCTCTATCGAAGCCCCACTTCGCGTCTCCCTTGAATATGGTGAGACGATGCGTAGATGGGGTCAATGTGAAGCCAATATCAACAGGAATAATCCTTTCTCTCTATCACGCATGCGGTGAATAGGGATCATGCATGTTTGACTGAAACAAAATTTAAATGAACGGGAGATACATATGTATGTGTAGTCATTTAGGATAAAAAAATTTCGAAAATAATTGACTTAGCAGAGTGCATCCTTTGTATCTTTTTTTTACTTCGTTTATTTCAATGTTTTCAATTGGCAAATGCTGGCGCTTGGTTTATCTTGAAGCAACACGATCCATGCGGGAACTAGGGGATCCAGATCTCGCATCTTTTCGTGTCAAGCAAGCTATACCTAATTACTCCACATGGTAATGAGAACACTATTGAAGAAGAGCCCTTTTTCCCACAAAAGATCACTCGTGACAAAGTCAAATGAACAAGAAATGAATGCCCTTTCCCTAGCGTTAACGTTGGTGTCGGCATAAATCATTTCCATTTCATCCAAAAATACTTTCTTATCTATCAACATGTACCTTATCTCTTTTAACGCCCAGCAATTGTAGGCACCTGAGCTATAACATTCAAAAAGCCTGCATTCAACATCTACTTGGCTTCATCATGCCTTTCCATGGGTTTCTCAGAGCACTTCAGGTTGATCGTGATGCGAGCCAACAACTGAGCAACAGTCAACTATTCCTTTCCGTACGTCTACATATTGATTCTAAAAAACTACATATCTCACGGTGAAATTTCCTTTCTCTTCTTTCATGGACAGAATCGAGATCTTCTCCCTGTTCCCAAATCACAAAGGACGTGGAAAGCATGGAACTTTGTCGCCTTGTACGTTCATTTCGAAAATCGTCTGGAATGCACCGATTAGCGACCATGATTTTCACTCACACTTTCGAAGCTGGACAGCAGATTGTTTCAATGTGAACACGTACGTATTTGGAACAAACCGAGATTTCTGTTCGTTGTCTAGGATGCGATGCAAGAGCTGACAAGCCTCCTTTCACTCGTTCTTTTTCCAGATGGATGATCGTCTCAAGCATGGTTCAACTCGGCCTCTCTTGGTGGCAAGCCTGGCTATGTGTTTGGATAGGCTACAGTATTACAGCACCTTTCATCGTTTTAAATGCGCGTCCTGGCGCGATCTTCCATATCACATTCCCTGTTGTGTCGCGCACTAGTTTTGGCTTATGGGGCTCGCTTTGGTGCACCTTTAATAGGGGTGTTATGGCTTGGTGAGAGATAGATTGAACTTTATCGTACTCCGATTATGGCTAAGCATGTTCTTCTTAAGTATCTGGTATGGAGTTCAAGCGAGTATTGGCGGGAGCTGTGTTTTGGTTATGTTGAGAACGATCTGGCCCAGTGTCAATGACATCCGTTCGTCTTTGGAACCCCTGTTTTGTAAACTTTTCATCAATATGGAACACGACTTCTTTTTTTTTCTCGTACTACAGCAAATCATCTTCCTGCCTCCGCCGGAATAACATCGAAGGATTTCCTAGGATTCTTCCTTTTTTGGATTATATCTCTACCAGCGATATGGTTTCCGATCCACCAAATGTAAGATTTGGCTATAATTTTTTTGCAATTAAGGCATCCAGAGATTTTTTGGGAAAGTGGCTAATTAGCAATTTTTTTTTCTTCTTAGACGCCACCTCTTCACCATCAAAGCCATCGTTGTCCCGATTGCGGGAATTGCCTTTTTCGTATGGACGATCGTGAAAGCTCACGGGTTTGGTCCCATAATTCATCAGCCTGCAAGTGTTCGAGGTTCAGAACTTGGCTGGGCGATGGTATCGAGTATAATGTCATGCATAAGCAATATGGTGACACTCATTGTGTCAGTTTTTTTTTCCCCAACGCTATTTTGAATGGAATTTTCATTTATGATCCCTTTTTTTTTTCTTTTCATATCAGAAACGCACCAGACTTCGCATCACGCGCTTCATCACCATCAGCTGCACTACTGCCTCAACTATTTTCCGTGCCATTAGGTTTTTCACTCGTCAGCTTCCTCGGAATCATAGTCAGCTCCTCCTCTCAAGTAATATACAACGAGGCAATTTGGTCGCCTATTGATTTACTTAATAAATTTCTCGACGGAGACGGGGATCATCCGAGCCGGAGTACGAGGTTTGGAGTGTGGTTCATTTCCACTTCTTTCATTTTAGCCCAGGCATGTGATTTCTTTTGATATTCTCTTCAGCCACGACGCGTATTTTGATCAATGGTCTTGTGCTTTAATTTCATTCAGTTGGGGTAAATTCAATTCTTTTTTCTCTCATTCAATGACCTTACTCACCATTAATTTCCCCGGAACTACGGAAATTTTTTAACTTTAAAAAAAGGACGAATATCTCCGCCAATTCGGTGAGCGCTGGCTGCGATTTGACGAGTTTGCTGCCTCGATATATTGTATGTGAACTCTTATAACATTTGATACTTCGTACTCTGACGTGTTCACATTTATAGAATATTCGACGGGGAGGCTACATAGCGGCAATCGTCGGCATAGCAATTTGCGTGAGATCTTCTACCCCTTTTCAAGTTGATTTCTGAGTAAATCTTCTTGACAAGCCATGGAAGTTTCTTCAAAGCAGCAACTCATTCACATCGTATCTTTCTGCATATTCGGTATTCCTGTCTTCTATAGCTGGTGTTATGGTTCGTTTTACACTGTATAATTTTCTACTATTTGATTAACGATTATGTGCCTTCGGCGTTATAGATAACAGAGTACTGGTATATCCGAAAAGGGCATTACAACATGCATGATTTATATTCAGATCACAAGGACGGATGGTATTGGTATACGTATGGAATAAACTTCCGGTATGTGGAAACCTGAAACCTGCACGAAAACAAAGCACTTTGCGATGGATGGTCATGGAATGCCTTTTTCCTGTTTCACTAAATGGTCATCCCGGAAACTCATTATACCTGCTTTATTTTTAAGTGCATATGCAGCTTACATTTCGGGTATCGCTATAAATGTTACCGGTTAGTAATATTAAAATTATTACATGATAAACAACTTCGTTGATTAACACCGTCCATGCTGCATTCAACAAAATTGCGCGGCCAGGATTTGCTGGCGCTAGTACGTTTCGAATAGACCCTTGCTTTGCGAAACCTTATAACCTGACGCACTTTTCCTTTACTTAATAACAACAGCGGGGAGGAAAGTCCCACTTGCTTCCGTTCGGATATATCAAATGTCATTCTTCACGGGATTTGCCGTTTCCGCCGCTGTTTATATTTTGTTGAACAAGCTATTTCCGGTCCCTGGAGTCTATATAAATTTCTCGGAAACTGATGAAGGTGGTAAAAAGGAGGGAGAAGGAGAAGGCGGAGTGGACTTCGACGTGTCCACAAGTCCGTCACGTAGTGCACGTGGCGGGAATGATTTCGCCTTTAGGCTGAGCCAAGACAGGAAAGATTGATCGGGGAAATCGCGTGCAAGAAGATTTTGCACAGACACATATGCAATGTAGGCTACATTTCTACGTTTCGGGGAGAACATGTAGGAAATTTATTTTGAGAACATCTCATCGCATCTAAGACAAGCGTTATGTGTGTATCAGACCCGTGTTAACCAGTGGTTTATTTAGTTAGACTTTTCGTCAAGGGAGTACGGACACCAAACGATTACGTACGAGGTGATATGACCAAGTATGATATCTGTAATTTGAAAAAAAATAAAAATATTAAGGTTTTCTTCCCTCAATTTGAACACACGGAAAATTTACAATTTGCAAAATAATGTATAGCGTATCATACATATACATGTCTTCCCACGGTTGCAGAATTTGCCGGAAAGATGCGTTACCTCAGATGCAGATTCATAATTCACATAATTGACAACTCATTGTTATACACGGAAGGAAATTGCTTTTCGATCACTATGTATCGGAAGAGAAGGAAAAAAATGAAGGTCTTTCTACTCTGAGGTTTGAGTCTGGATCTTTCGGTTGCTATCCGACCTCACTGTGCAGGGTCCCCGTTTTGCCCGAATTTACGTGCTAATTTACATCCTCGGTTATCATCATTTTTCTAGCTTACTTTCATTATGCGATTTGATGTATCCTTATGCTTTTAAGCCAACAAGCGGACTCCAAACACGATGAAAGATCCGGGACGGGTAGGTATATGTTTAGGTTGAATTGAGAATCTTTCATGACGAACATAAAAATAGGGTTTTGAGTTGTCTATAAATATTTATAAACATAGGAGAAGGATGATCGGAGAGAAAAAACGCGGCATCTGGCTCCAGGTCTTTCTGTCTCAGTTGCTCAGGAACGAGATCGGCCACTCCATCTGTAGGAAAAAAGGAAACCCTCCTGTGCTACTGCGATATGGAGGGGTCGTGGCTTGAAGATATCGACGAGTGAACGAGTGAAGGCTAGATTACACAGATTTTGTAGGCTGCTGAGGGTGAACCGCCACAGATGAGATCTGAGACTTGCCTTATATGATAACATAGGCGACGGCAGTCGAAAGCCGCGCTGTTATTCAGTTTTTTTGCATTATGTGTATGGCCAGGCAATTTAGTCACGTAGATTCGGAACAATTACGGGACTGAGATGACGGGGTGTATAATTTTCCTTATATATACCTGGATCCGACTCACTCTTGCGTTGCTTTGCTCCACTCAAAGTTGAGACCCTCGATCATCCACCTTTATCCTATTGTCTTCTCTTCATTTCTTCTCTGAATCTCTTCTTCAATTGACTTGATGTTCATGAAACCATTGGGTCCATCTACATCCATTCCAGAAAACTCGACTCTCCCTCAGGAATTGCTATATGATATTTTGTCTTCTCTCTATGTCCCGTATCTGCATCAGGCGATTGTTGGAACTGGAGTCGAAGATGGTGCCATGGCGGAATGGAACGCGTTCATCGTCCTCCCTGCCGTTTCGCGTGTCTTTCATCACCTCAGTCAGCCCATTTTTCGAAAAATATTCGGAGAGGAAGACAACGAGCCTATAGAGTAAGGGTCTCCATTGTTATTATAACCGTTCTTTCTGACTATTGTGTGCGTGTCTTTTCTGTGATAGTTATCACTCGAGAAAGGAACGGTTCCGAAAATCCAAAGCACTGTGGCTGCGTGCCTCGATCACAACGTCCGGACCATGGGATCCCGACGCCGAATCGTTTTCTCCGAATGACATTCCTCGCATTTACAAACCATTACCTCCTCCGAGCCTCTTAAGAGTGTACGACTTGATTTCCCTTGGTCGGTACTATTTCATCACGAAAGCTGTCCATTTGGAGGATGAGAAAACGAAATGCACTCTCCGATTATGGTGTCCTTACATGGGCCAAGCATTGGGAATTTGCGATGAGATATTTCCACGCAGACTACTCAAATATCTCGGCCCCCATTTGGTATCTCATACTACAGATTGTTATTCACGTGAGTTCTCCTGTTGGCCCAGCGTTGGCTGAGACCTGTGCTGATGTTGATATATATGGCTTGGCGCTGTACCTTTCCCCCTTTGTTGGCTGCTTTTTTGGAAATTACAGTTGAATGTATCGAAGTGGCCATTGAGTCCATTCAGACGGTTCTCAAGCATTCGGAGTGGTTGAATTTCTCAACCGTCGAGGTAAGCCACAAGCTAATATCCGATTAAAATGGTAACATTCAGACCGTTTCTTCCCAATTCAGTACTATACGAGTGAGAATATACAAAGCCTTGAGAGGCTGGAGAAGAACTCGTGGGACTTCTTATGGCTGAATGGGTACATTCGCAGCGCTTTTACGATGTCCGTTGTTCCAGACGCGTCTACCTTGCAGGTGCAATCTATAAAATTAACGTTTTAGTTGACTCTTATGCTAACTTAATTCTGTGTAGAGAACGGGAATAAATGATATTCTCAGAGCAGTCATAGCTCACGATTGGAACGAAGATGTATGTGAGCTTAAGGACAGAGCGAACAGGCTCCTTCAAACCTATTTGACGAGGATGGGTGTTTCAGACGACTAATGTTGAGCTTGAGTTCTTTTTTTTTTTTACTGGTCTCTTTGCTTTACGTTCTATCTTATGCGTTAAGCCCCGCCCCGCTCATGTTTGTTTGACATTGTATGTATCTATATATTGTATATATTCCAGGACTGTCTTCCCCCCAACACTCTATTTTTCTCTTTACGTACTGTTCTTGCGCGAACTCGATCAAGTCCGTTTTCACCTCTATTTGTAAGGCGGTAGATCTCATTCCCGACAAGTGTGCGAGTACACAAAACTTAACCCAATGACAGCCATACACAATACCTTGAGAAAGTTACATACATGTGTAGTGGTTTTCAAATTTTATATATCTCGCTTATAAGATAAGACGACACCATCGTTTTGCCCAGGGAAGCATGCCAACAGTGTCCTTGGCGTTACATAAACCCTCATAAAACGTCCTCGTGTACAGACATCGCTCATTTCTGGGCGGGTAAACATATACACCGCGCTAAAGATATTCGGCTAGCTTTCAAATACGGTGTGTCAAACTTTTTGATCGGACCCCGAGGTATTTTAGGTCATCTTTCCTTCCTCGTATCTTTAAGTCTTGAAAGTTGTCCCTATTATCCCTGATGTACCTCTCAATGTCAACTTCGGGAAAACACTTTGAACGTTGTGCGGAAAAAATGTCTACTCAAGTTCGGTATAAACATTCCCATTCGAGCTTAACGACTTGATGGTTAAGACCTGGCACATAAAGATTTATTTGAACTCAAGACGCAGTGACGACCAAACACAGCCCGATCAAAATTAGAGAGTAGGTATTAGATTAGGGTTTAAAAATCACAGGAAATGAAATCACGGTGCTGTGAAATAGACAAATGAGATAATAATCAATCGAGAACGGTTTGGTATTCGTATTGCGTGATACCTGGAATTTGTCAAAATCAAATCACTGAAAATGAAACAAAAGGAGTAGACGGCTAGCAATGTACAATGTACCTTCCTCTTCAAGAATCTTCAGAATAGCCTCATCTTTCTCGCACGGCGTAAATTGCGGTATTTCTGAGGATGGCATATTTCGATAACCCTTGAACCTTTCTACTTGTGTGACGAACATGAATCGAAAATTCTCAACTTCTCCGACCATCCTAAAAAGTATACCATGCTTTTTCTTCATCTCGGAGGACAAAGTCATCACAACAGTAGGATAGTCTTCGTCTGGGATAAAGTTATAATCCTTGATGCGGGATGCCCACGGGGTTGCAGCCTCAAAGCTGAGAGCGTAACCACCAAGACGATAGGACCTCGGAGAACGATATTTAGATTTAGTCAGAGCAGTGAATGACATCTGATAGTCTGTAAGATTAAGTGCCGTTATTTCGCTGTCAGAAGAGAACATGGCAATGTACCTAATAAAAAAATGTCGGTTCAATAATGGTTCAAGTTACTTAAAGAGTTGCGTTAGCGCCGGAAATCACAACCCGAATAACCGACGGGTTTTCGGTGCTTAGCCGGAGAGGCTGCCTAATGCTCGTACTTTTTTGATACTAATCAATAGTTTCGAACTATTGTATTGGACCAAATCGTAGCTAACGTGACAGCTAATTCAATGGCATGACAAGATAGGTAGTTCAATCGAGAACCGTTTGGAATTCGTACTGCGTGATACCTAAGCAGAAGCATTAATACATGGGGCGATCTGTCAAAGAGCAAAGCACCTTCTTCCTCAAGAATCTTCAGGACAGCCTTATCCTGTTCGCATGGCGTAAATTGCAGTATTTCAGACGGTGGCATGTCTCGATACCCTTTGAATCTTGCCCCTTGTGTAACAAACATGAATCTGAGGTTTTCGTTTTCGCCGACAAATCTGAAAAGAATACGGTGCTTTTTTTTCATCTCAGCAGCTATGACCATCATGATCGTAGGAGCGTATTTGTACGGATCCATTTTCTTACCCCGCAAGCGTTCAGCCCACGGGGCCGCAGTCTCAAAGCTGATAGCGTAGCCACCCAGACGATAAGAACGTGTAGCGCGATACTCGCGTACCGACATGGAGAACGCGATATAAAGGAAAAATAGGAACAAAGAACGTATTCACCGGCAGTGGCAGTTCGCCCGGAGATTGAAAATATGATCGAGGCTAAGCGCTGGCTGCTCAAACCCAAGACTGCATCTGGTTGGCCCATTAACTCGTTTTTCTTGGATCACAATATGATAACTCAGGAATCGCAAGTGATCCAAAATACTGGTGAGATCTATGTTGGCTGGAGCCAGGTATACATAGTACATTGAGTCATTCTTTCTTTATTAGCCTTCCGTTTTTTTAGCCATCACTGATTTCTTCCACAGGTACCTAGTCGGAGCTCGAGAATTTGTATATACTTCAGGGGCAGAAAAATAACAACAGATTTAATCTAGAACCGTTTGGAGTTGGTACTCCGTGATACTTACACAATCCAATGAGAAGAAGTACTCAAAAGTTACTTGAATACATGAGCCGTGCTGGCAACGGAAAACGCACCTTCTTCGACGAGAATCTTAAGCACTGTTTCGTCCTTCTCGCATGGCTCAAATTGCAGACTCGGCATGCTTCGGTATCCATTGAATCTTGCCCTTTGGGTGACAAACATGAATCGAAGGTTGTCACTTTCGCCAACGAAATTACTCAAAAAGTCGGAGGTGATGGTTTTTTCTCGCTTCGGAGGCTATGATTGACATGATTATAGATGTGTGTATATGTTGAAAGTACCGATAAAGTACTGGGTGCGAAACACACAACTTGAAATGAGATATAAAATCCGACAATGTATAATACTAACTAAAAGACAAATATATATATAAAATGAAACAAAGAAAGAGAAATAAAGGAGGGGGAGCTGCCGCGGCAGACAATGTAACTAGACAAAACAAAAGAAGACAAAAATAGGGATGACGACAGCGTGACTACGCGTGTAAGGAGCGTAGCTCCCTTACAATGTGGATCCATCTCTATAGCCCATAAGCGGTCCAGAGCTACAGCTCCTAAGTTAATAACATGATATCCACCCGGAAGGTGGGATGCAGTACCCGGAATTGTAGTATAAGAATGGATATTATAAGGCAATCTATCAGTCAGGAGATGTCTGAGATTCGCTATTCGAGAATTGAAGGACTTGCACATTTTTACCTACATAGTAATAAATTGTCGGAAGTTGGCGCCGTAATTAGTGATGGGCATCGCTAAGCTGGCTGGAGATAATCGTTCAGCCTAACTGAAAATAATCCCATGACTGCTCATTGAATTTATTATTGACGCCAGTGAAGGATAATATTCGCCATCACAAAATGTAAGAGAGGTGTTTATTCTGATCCAATTTGCGATGATTATAAGGACCGAAAACAGTATGGTTATGATACATGATTTCAGGTAAGACTAATCACAGGCGACGCTTGAAATCATACGAAGAATCACAGTACAGTTGTGTAAGAGAATCATTAATCAAGGACCGTTTGATATTCATATTCCGTGATACCTATAATTAAACGAGTGGAAGTAAGGCAGAGAACAAACAAATATAAAGAACAAGGTACGTGCCTTCTTCGCGGAGGATCTGGAGAACAATCTCATCCTTCGCGCAAGGCTGAAATTGCAATATTTCAGACGACGGCATGTTTCGATACCCCTTGAACTTTTCCCCTTGCGTGACAAACATAAATCTGAGGTTCTCATTTTCCCCAACGAATCTGAAGAGGATGCCATGTTTTTTCTTCACTTCAGCGGCTATAGCCATCATGATTGTAGGAGCGTATGTGTACGGATCGAATTTCTTGCCCCGCAAGCGTTCAGCCCACGGGGCTGCAGCCTCAAAGCTGAGAGCATAACCACCGAGACGATAGGATCGTGTAGGGCGAAATTGGGATTCGGTAGAAGCAGCAGATGCCATTGAGGTCTAAAAGAAAAAATCAGACCCCTCAATATATAAAAATAGAGAGGAATGGACCATTTACTGTAGAAGCTACTGCGAAGTGTGGATGATAGCTGCTTGAGAAGAACACGGTTTTACCGTTCCACGATTTATAGATGTAGGTGGGCGCCAAGGTTGAACAAATACCTAAGCGGTTACCCACTAAAACTCCCCCCTGGGGTAACAGAGGCCTACTCAGTGCCAGATTTCGAAGATATCAATATAATTATTGGAAGGATACGCAATTTAAATTCTTAGATATTGAGCTATATGAGCTATAACCTATAATTAATTGAATTTACTACCTGTCCGATTGAGTTCTGCTAATGCCATGTCATGATAATAGGCATGGCTTAATATTCGCTGCACAGAAGTCAATTGAATTGGTCAAAGTTGAACAAAATCAGTTGTTCAACTGGCAAATACAATAAAGATAGACGAGGATGATATACATGAATCAATTTGTATAAAATACACGTGCTCTTCAAGCTGTTTTTCTTGCGTTAGACAATCATGCAAGCTCTTCCGGAAAGTTGTCATTACAGTTGCGCTGAAGCTAGAAGCCGCAACCTGAATGATTGAGATGGGTTCTCGTTATTTGAACGGAGACAGCTGGACGAAGTCATGAGGCCTTCAATATTAATCGATACTTTCCCAAGAAACTTTATATTGAATGAGTCGTAGCTACGTAACAAAAAGATATTTGAATGTTAATCCAGTGTTGCGAATGGGCGGTTCATTCGAGAACTGTTTGATATTCGTACTCTGTGATACCTAAATAATCAACCATCGAATAAGCAGCAGTACAGGACACATGAAATTATCTGGCGGCAAGTGTCAAGCAACGTACCTTCTTCCTCCAGGATCCTCAGAACAATTTCATCTTTCTTGCATGGCGCAATTTGCAATATTTCAGACGAGGGCATACCTCGATATCCATCAAATCGCGCCATTTGAGTGACAAACATGAATCTGAGATTCTCATTTTCACCGACGAACCTGAAAAGGAGATTATGCTTTTCTTTCACTTCGGAGGCTATGATCGACATGATTGTAGGGGTGTATACGTATGGATCCATTTTAATTCCCCATAGACGTTCAGCCATTGGTGTTGCAGCCTTGAAGCTGAGAGCATATCCACCGATACGATAGTAGCGTGGAATACGATAGTTGGGCGTAGAAATGAGTTAGCGCGATCTGTGAGATTTCGGGGTGAATGGTGTAGGCAGACGTTAAAAGCGAAGAAATTATGAGACACTGGGTTTCGCAGGTATTAAAAGGTCAGTGTCTTCACGGTGCTTCAAGGTTACCTGCAGTTCATGGTTTTTAAAAGAATGGCGCGTTGGCGCTAAAGTTCACGCTAGCGAAGCGGAGGCTGCGGAGCAAACTGACCAAAGGGTCCCACTGGACAGGAAAATGAACTCCAACTGAACTCGTCTGATAACTCGATGATAACCTAGATTTCCACCACGAGTTCAAGAGGGAGTTATCCGTCGAATTTAAAGCGAATTCAGAGCGAGTTCACCTAAATGAAACCCCCTATTGAACGGAGATGGAATTGGCGGGAACTGGATAAACTTGAATTGTCATTCGGGTCCTCTGGAGCATGAGTTAAGGAGTGTTGGTATGTAGAGATTACCTGTTTCCTATGTCAATGCTCGACGAATCATATGGCATATTAGCTGATGTTGAACGTCAGCAGTTTCCCGACTCCGTAATTGTTAAAGTCACGCCACCGCCGGGGCAAGAACGACATCATCAAAATAAAGACCTTAGTTGAAATCAAGAGGGAAATTACATAACCTCATTGCAGAATCAAAAAATCACCTTCAGATCATGAGGTATATAACTAGGTCCGCGGAGCTACCTAACATGAATTTCCTGTTGTTGGATATTTGATTCAGGCCGACGGAGCGCGCGAATACAAAACCGCGGAAGAACATGCTATCAGCAGCAAAGATACATTACAGTTGAACGAGTGGGTGACCCAACGATCATGACGGGTTGGAACGACGATTACATTCACGAATTATGCGAGCTTTCCTCTCATTATTGGAGTTTTTAAGCGTACAACGTACGTTGTCTTTTTCGCGCCACTCTTGTGTGCACACGCTTAAACTCTAACATGACCCGGAACATAATGGGTGTGACGAGTACTGGGCTCACCTTTCTAAATAATCATTATCGTAAAAGATTCCGATGATCTAATAATGATACGCTTGATAATGCCTGATGTTGGGGTCGAGTACCATGAATACTAATGTTTTAGCAACATCCGAAATACGCTTGCAAATTGAGTTTCACGAAGATGATGGTTCTCTGGTTCTCGCCTTACTTATTGACTTGACAGAGTGCAAGGAATAAATGCAAGCCTTGGGCATTTACATACACTAAATATCTCGGTGTTAGAGCACGACTGATCATAAAAAACGCTACGATCAGTAACGAATGGCGGAATTAATGGAAATGCAGGCGTAAAAGCATATCCTAAAGCAGTTTATTAAGATGATACCTAAGAAAATAACTAAGGGCAGTGTCAAAAAAGTCTCCAGAGAGTCACAGACATTTCAATCAAGAACTGTTTGATACTCGTATTCAGTGATGCCTATAATCATCGAAAGAATCAAATACAATGAAACCAATAGAAATAGATTGGAAAGCGACGTACCTTCTTCGCCAAGAACGCTCAAAACTGTCTCGTCCAAGTTACAAGGCTCAAACTGCGGTATCTCCGATGGTGGCATGTCTTTGTAGCCATTGAATCTTGCAAATTGTGTGACGAACATGAATCTGAAGTTCTCATAATCTCCAACCAACCTAAAGAGGATGCGGTGTTTTGTTTCCATTTCTGAGGCAATAGTCACCATGACAGTAGGGTAGTCCTGAACTGGCTCGAGTTTAAAACACCGGATACGCGAAGCCCACGGAGCTGCAGCCTCAAAGCTGAGAACGTATCCGCCGAGATGATATGATCGTGTAGGACGATGCTGAAATTCTGTAGTAGTGGGAAATGTCATAGTTCAACCCTATTAGCCCAGGAAGCAGTGGAATAGTTACTGCTGCTGTGGCGGAGCGAATACAAACGCTGAACGGACCTACCGGCGCTAGAACAACCCTACAACCAGTTTTAGCGACGGGTTCTCGCTACTCAACCGATGTCCCGCTCCGTCTTGCTTTATCTCCGTGGAAATGGCAGCCGTGTTGGGTTGAGCCGGCAGAACGAGCAGAGCTCAGTATGTAGGACAGCGGGTGGGTAAAGCCGTATGTCCTACGATCCGGACGTCGATCAAATGACAGTTGAATCCGAAAAATACGGTTTCAAAGAGAGGGGTGTGTTAACCGGCGTCTGTTTTCTCAAAAAAAAAAAAAAAACGCGCGTAACTTAGTCACGTGTCTTTTACGTAATGAGGCACGTGAAATGTCGTCACGGACCCGCCGACGTGAGCTGATCGATTTTAGCTGCCACACCCACGCTCCTCGCCGATATTATTCAATCCGACTCTAGTCCGTGCCTTGAGTAACTGTTTTTTCCTTGCGTCTTTTAACTATACTCATTTACCAAAAATCACAATTGTTCATTCTGAAAAGATTGTGTATCATCGACAATGGCTCCCCCCGGAAATGACCTCAAGCTCGACATATACCGACCCGAGGTTCTGAAGACAATCGAAGAAGAAATTAATAAATACAAAAAAGATCTTACCGATCTTAGTCTCAAAATTCATGGTAAGACGTAGATCGTTTTGATCCTTTGGAGATTGATTGCTCATGTTCGTTTGGGAAAGATCGTCCTGAACTCAAGTTTGAAGAATAGTCAGTACACACCTCTTATTCGACATGATGAAACTGAAAAAATAACTCTCATGGGGATACTCAAGTTATGCTCACGATACGTTAACTGCTTATATGGAATCGCAGGGATTCGAAGTAACACGCCGCTATCTGGGTCTATCAACCGCCTGGAAAGCTACTTTTACCCACGGCGCGAATCCCAAAAGAGTTTTGGGTGTAAATTCTGAAATGGACGCTCTTCCTGGTATTGGACATGCTTGTGGACACAACTTGGTGAGATTTATACTCGGTCATGGTATGATTCAAGTTGTAATATAAATCCTGAAATTACGAGTAGATTGCAATTATTGGCGTTGGAATAAGTTTGGCCGTCAGGGCTGCGATGTTGAAGCATAATATTGAAGGAAAGATTGTTCTCCTCGGCACTCCAGGTATCCCACTCGCACGTTGCATAAATACATACGTGTCTCAATCTGATGTTTCACCTTTTTTTAGCCGAAGAATCCGGTGCGGGAAAGGTAATCATGATTGAACGTGGTGGATATGAGGGTATGGATGTATGTTTAATGTAGGTGTTCACATCTTCCTATATTTGAGCGTTACATCTAAACCTGTCTTTCTTTCTCTCTTGAGGGCACATCCTGGAGGAGGTAAACTTCAGACGGCTGGAACGGGATCTAGTAAAGCGTTTCAAAAATTGGTCGTCGAATACGAGGGACACCCGTACGCACAGGTCACCAATATTTTTCTCCTACACTCTAACTGATTTCTTGTTTTTTAAAAAAACTAGTGCACACGCCTCTGCAGCTCCTTGGGAAGGTCAAAACGCTCTCGACGCAGCTTTCATAGCGTACGGAAGTATATCCGCTTTGAGACAGCAGATTAAACCTACGCATCGGGTTCATGGGATTGTGGAGGGAAAAGATTGGGCACCAAACAGTAAGGCAGATTCATCCCCGATCTATTTCTCGAAAATACAGAATCTGACTTGTCCAATCTTGGTTTGAAGTTATACCGGATTATGCAAAAATGACGTGGATAGTTCGTGCGCCTACCGCGAAAGAAGTAGAGGTGCTGAAAAATCGAGTTGTAAAATGTTTGGAGTAAGCTGAAAATTTCGCTGTTTCAATATGTTTGGTTGACCTAGACTTGGAAAGAGCGGCTGCACTGGCGACTGATACAAAAGCCAAGATCGAATACTTGCCACTGCATTTTGATTTATCACAGAATCCAACCCTAGGTTCGCGCGCAATGACTCGTTTGTTGCCTTCGTGAAAACAGAGCATTTTTTTTATAGCACGGGAGTTTTCAGAGGTTGCCCTCAAACGATACGGGATTGAGGTCAGCCCTGAAATTGAAGGCGCGATTGGAGGAAGTACTGATTTTGTAAGTTTTGCTCTCAAGTCAAAATGCTCGGCACTTTATTGATGCGTCTTTTTTTTTTCAGGGAAATGTAACCTACAGTAAGCTGTCATATTCTCCCATGAAATACGTTTCTCCTTGACGAAACTTTGATCTACTCCGCGCAGCGCTACCCTCTTTACATCCCTCTTACGGTATGTTACATTGATTGCAACTATTCTTGGTATTTTCACGAATACTGTATTAGCCATACCGACCCAACTGAATGGGGGAAATCACACCGCCCAATTTACAGCATCCGCAAGAACACCAGAGGCGCATGAAATCACATTCAATATCATTAATGTTCTTGCGCTTAGTGGGTTTAGAGTACTGGATGATGAGAAGTTTTGTAATGAGGTACGTGTTAAATTTTATACTGATGATGGTGATTTACACAATTGCATTAGATTCGTGCATCGTTCGAAGAGTCTATGAAACTTATGAAAAATGCTTAGGTTGCAACCATTGGAGTAAATGTGTACTATAAAGTATGAAGTATAAAATGCCGAAAAAATGTAACAAGATCGATTTATAAATTAGCTGGATATGTAACCTAACGGATGATTTTGAATGCCTTGCGTGCTCCGAATGATCTAGAGGTTGTCCTGATTCCCCGACGATGCATAAATATACTAGTGCGACAGAATTGAGTCGTGGAATATTCATACCGTCTATTCTCCGAGTGATATTCTTTGGTGAAATCACGTACCTTGACTAAAGACGTTATCTACAAAGGTTTGGTATCAGAATTAATCACTGTTTTTGGAGATCCATTTTTGATTTTCCCGCGTAAGTTTTCACAAAAATTACGATGTTTTGAATCTCGCAACCTATTTAGTTGTATTCTCCTTCCTGAGCCTATCCGCTATTCTCAATGTATATCATGATCAATTTGGTTCGCTGAGCGCACTTCAGCCCCAGATAGTGTACTCAACTCGTAGGGGTATGGCCAGCATAACAGCAGGAAACGGTAAATTGAAGTTTAAAGGAATGTTGCCGGAAGGAGGGGTGGAAGAGCTTGAGTGAATATGATACGCCAACGTCACTTGAAGAAACAAAACAGCAGAATACGTATACCCGGCCTTTTATCATAAATCAACCGGAGTTGTTGTATACCTGATATCTGAGAAAATCTAGAGTCAGGAATGGACAATCACGTCAGTCTGATGATATTATGCCCCAATTTAATTGCTTAAAAAAATCAATTGCCAAGGACTGAATACTGATTTCCAAGAGAAATCAAACACGCGTCAACCGCGTCGAAACCCGGTTCCGCATCACGTGTTCGCGTATTTGGTCTTGAACCTAATCTCCACTCGCCACGCCACCAAACATCGTTTTCTTTTGAAAAACGAGGAACAAAACGTTTACTTGCACTTGCACTTGCACGGTGAAGGGGACTCTGAAAAAAACAGACATATACTCAAACCTGACACACTCGACATGCCCGTTCCATTCCATTCATTAGTATTATCCTAAAGTAAAGTACCGTCAACACGCTCTTTTTCTCTTTTACTCTCAAGATTCTTACGTTAAGAAATCTCCTATCAATCAGTCTTTCTTTTACACTCCTTTTCGTTGATATATGTCCACGTAAACCCTTCGATATTCACCACCAAATCACCGTCCATTACATAACTCCCTATTGAAGGTGTATGACCATACCGTACAGGTCATATCCTCCTCGTCCGATTATCATCCGAACAAGTCCAACTACTACTGATACTAGTCACAATCCAAGTCCTCCTGCTCCTAGACCACGAGAACTTCCATCTGTACCTGTACCTGCTCTGTCATCATCATTACCGTCTCACCGACACTCGTCATCTTTTCAACCTACATTTCATTTCTATCCATATCAACACGAAAATCAAAATCAGAATCAGAATCAGATTCGGATCGTACCGGTACCAAATCCGAATCTAAGGACACAAGAACAGCAAGCACCATCGTCGTCGTCATTATCACAACAACACTTTCTTCGACCACCACCTCAGCAGTTTCTTCGACATCATCCGCAATATTTGCGGTATAGAACAACACGAAAGAAGAGGAGAAGTTCAATTCGTATTGTTATCTCTCCGCCTTCTGTATCTGGTGCAAGTACACGAACGTCTCGTTCACGATCACGATCACGTTCAAGGTCACATTCTTCTTCGAGGTACAGTATGACATGATATTTATTTAGGATGATCTTAAGGCTGAATATTTTCTAATGTAGTCGAGAAGAACATACAAGGACAAGAGCAAGAGCAAGACAACTTCCTGTACCACCTCCCCCGCGCGTTTTTCGGGAACGATCACAAGAAGAGAGTGGATCTCCGTTACGAGCACTACCTCAGCCACCAGCACCGACACCGACTCCAGCACCATCTCCAGCACCATCTCCTGCGCCAACATCTCCCGCACCATCACCACCACCTGCACCATCACCACCGCCATCTGCACCACCACCACCACCATCTACTACACCACCGCCGCCGCCAATTCAAGTATACCACGAACAACAACACGAAGAGCCAACAATGTCACGCTACCAAGAAGTGTTCACACCATCTCAAGTTTCACTGGCATCTACCCAATACCGCGCTCGCGAACGAGAAAAAGAAAGATTGTTGAGGTCTCCTTCGTCGAGTCAATACGGATCTACAATACGAGGTCCGACTCCAGCACCTACACCTACCCCAGGAGCAGGACGTTCACAAGGTCCGGGACTATATGGCCCCTCGCAAGTGAAAAGACCGCCTCGTCATCCTCTTCGTCCAAAAGTGACGACTATTCCCGCACCGCTTGCACCTGTTTATGAGTCTCAAGGTCAAGGTCAAGGTCAGAGTCAAGGTCAGGGTGTTAATGTGGCGACAATGTATAATGTTCCACCAGGTGGACGAGGAGTTATGTCGTCTAATAATCCACCACCACCACCCCCTCAAGGCCAAAATCAGGCTCAGGCTCAGGGTCCATTACCGTCAATCCTTCTAACGTCTGATTCACGCGCCAATTCACCTATTGTTCTTCGAAATGCTAACGGCAATGGGAATAATGGAAACGGAAATGGAAATGGCAACGGTGGAGGTGGAGGTGGAGGTGGAACACCTATCCTCGCTCAGCGCTTTCGGGAAGCGCAAACTCAAGCTCAAATGCGAGAAAGAAAAGAAATAGAAGAACGAGAAGCGGAACGACAGAGAAGAGATAGGGCTAGAATCATATCTGGTCTTGGGCGTAGTCCTGGTCGCAGTGGTGGAACGCCTTCACCTTCGCGCAATCCTCCTCCTCCACCTCTTTCGCAGCCTGGACCAGACGAAAGAGGACTCGGATTCAGAGTAACATCACCCACATCCGCAACATCCGTCTCTCGCTCGCGTGTAGGCATTCCACCGATCTTATTACCCGGAGGTGGAGTAGAAATTCCGTCCGGTGTACATATCACGTCGAAAGCGGATAAAGGGCGGTATAGACCTACGGAAGAGGATATTCGGTTGGGTGAACCTGATTTGGATATTGGGTTAAAGAATGTTGTGGGGAAGGTTGTTAAAGGGCTGAGAGGGTTGAAAGCGTTTGGAGCGTTTGCGGGTGGGAGGAGGGCTGGTGGAGGAGGAGCGGGACAGGGGCAGGGTGGTGGAGGGAGGCCTGGAGGGTTTTTTGGAGATGAGGACGATGGGCCGTTTACTTCTTCTCCTGGAGAATATGCGGATGGATATACTGGCGCCGGAGGTGGAGGAGGAGGAGGGAATGGTCCGCCGGAAGGAACGCCCGGAGCGGGTCCTTCCACATTGCGTATTCCAACTCCTGCACAAACGCAAGCACCAGTTTCAAGACCGACTTCTCCACAAACACCAGGTCAAGGTCAAGGTCAAGGACAGTTTCCACGTGCACATACGCCCGCGCTGAGTGAAGCACCTACGTTTATGACGTCTGGAACGGGTGTCACGGGAAGAGGGTATAGTCCGCCTACGAGAGAAGATATGCTGTTGCAGGATTATATGCGTAAGCAGAGGATTAATAGAGATAAGATGTTTAGAAGGGGGACCGGGAATGGAAATGGGAATGGGAACGGGCGTGGGAATGGTGGTGGGGGAGGGAGTAGTGCAAGGAGAGGAGGGGGAGGGAGGAAGAAGAATAGTTATAGAGATGAAAATAGGAATGGAGAAGGTGGTGGTGGGTACCCGGGGATTGGGTATGGATATGCGGGGGGTACATCAGGGTGGGCGACGACTTCTCCGCCTACTATTTTACCGCCCGGTTCGCCTTCTCCGGATGCTGGTGTACCTGGTCAAGCGAATCAACAACAACAACAACAACAGCGTGTTCAACCTCCTCCATTGGTTATTCCCGGGTCAGGTCCTACTGCTTCCTCTGGTCCTGGCCCTAATCCTGGTGGTGGAGATCCCCCAGTATCATTCCCTGAACCTCAAATGACTCAATCATCTGCACCTCCACCTGATAATAGAGGAGGAGAGGCAACACGTTCGCAGGATTCGTTGTCGACGATGTTACCTTATCCTGCGGAAGGAAGTACACTTGACGCGTTGAGAGCTGCTGAAGCGGAGAGGGAAAGAGCTGACTTGAGGAGAGAGAGAGCGAGGTGGGATGCGAGAGCTGGTGGTGGTGGAGGTGGTGGAAGTGGGAGAAGGACGTTTCCTGGTGGATTGGGGGATGTTGATAAAGAGGAGTTGGAAGAGGAAGGTAAGGAAAAGAGATTCAGGGCTCGTTTCTTTTTGTTGATTGTGTGTTTTGTTTAGGCGCGAATTATCATTTGCCTACTCCTACGTCGATGACTCAAACACACTCTCCATTCGTTCCACCTGGTTCTGAGACTAATAACAATATCAGAGGAGGCGGAGGAGGTGAACTTGGTCTTCCTCCATCCGCATTACGCTTTCAACAACCAGGCGACGCGTCCACACTCCCAATCTCGGGTTCTCGTATACCACCCACCCAATCGCAGGCGTACACTTTCACAAACGGATACGCAGCGAATGGAATGCCTCCTTCTCCGTCATACTCTTATGGCTCTTTCACAAACATGTCAGGTCCTACGCCCCCAGCATCACGCGTTTTCACGCGGTGGACTGCTCTGGTGGATCGATACGGTCGGAGAGTTGCGAATCCTTATTATCGAGCTAGTAGAAGTCGGAGTCGGAGTAGATCAAGAGAACGAGGTCGAGGAGACGATGATGACGACGCAACCGCTACTGCTAGAAATCTGGGTTTCGTGTCTTCGGGATTCGCATCCCGTGCTTCTGCTAAAAAACCGTATCCAAAACCATCTTCGATTCTTTCGTATTCGTCTCCTATCGGTGGACTTCTTCGGCTTTTGAAACAGCTTGTGCATATGCCCTGGGTTGGGAATAGAGTTGTAGCTGATATTATTCCCGGAGGAATTCGAAGTAGGGGAAAGGGGAGGGGAGGAGGACGAAGGAAAGGGTATTATGCGGATGGTGGGGTTATGAGTGAAGATAGTTTTACGATTACGGGTATTGGGAGTGAGAGTTGGAGTGGTGGAGATTTGGGAAGTGAGGGTGATGGGTTTAGTGATGGTTTCAGTGATGGATTTAGTGAAGGATTTAGTGAAGGTGGTGGTGGTGGTGGTGGTGGAGAGGAAGGGTTTAGTGCTGTTGATAGTGCGTTGGACGATGGGGATGGGGATGGAAGTGGAACGGCTATTCCGTATCCGAGAACACAACCTCATATGCGAGTTCGAAGGAGAGACGAATACGAGAGTATCGCAAGTCGATTGCAGCAACAAGGACATCTCCCCAATCCTTATTATGAGGACCGGGATTTCGGATCATCGGCGGTACCACCACCATCTCGGCATAGTAGATCCGGAAGAAGACGGAGCTATCATCACAATAAACGGCTTTTTAGGTTCGGGTTCTCGGCGGGCTCGGGGAGAACGCCTCGTTCAAAGCCTGGGAAAAGTTGGTATTCCAGACCTGGAGAGAGGTTTATGGAGTGGGAAAGAGAGAGAGCGAAGAAGAAAAGGGCGAGAGAGAATAATAATAATGCGTGGAGTGTTTATTCTGGTGAAGATGGGGAGACGTATATTTCTGATTCGGCTGTTGGAGGAGGGGGAAGACCCCGTAATGGTGGAGGAGGATCGAGCTATTTTTCGGGTGGGATTAGGAGTAGAGATGGCTTGAGAAGTAGATTTAGGAGAGGACCGAGGAGTGAGGATGATGAGGGTATTGGGATGCCTCAGCCGCCGATTAACCCGTTGCCCCGTGTACCGACTATGACGAGGATTAGAGAGTTGAAGAGAAGATTGGATGAGACTGCTGCGAGGGATACCGGTACAGCTCCGGCTACGGCGAGTGGTGTTCCTGGTACGACCGCGACTGGTACGGAGGTGCCTGTTCCGGAGATCTTAAGGCCCGGTGGAAGAGATGAACACGGCCACGAACATCACGATCAACCGCATCTCAATCCTTCACCTTCCAATATGGACGGTACAAATCCAGCTCTGTTGTACAGCGACGGCGATCCTTCTTTACATCAACAAGAAGATCCTGGAGTACCGGTTGATGGGGATATAGTCATGCCTGCGTTTACGCTGGGTGAATTTGATTTTATAACCCTCCCACCTGGACAGCCGCCTCCTGATGGGTTTGTACCCTTCGCGGGTGACATACCGGAACAGGCTAGGCCGATTGTTATTCCCGTTCGGTATAGAGATGATATTGGTGGGGATGACGTTATACCTAACAATGGTGGTGGTGGAGGTGGTGCTATTCGCGGAAATGGCGGTGAGAGAGTATATAGAAATGTGGGAAGACGGAGAGGAGGTCGATATGACGACGAAGACGACGGAACTCAGACTCAGACTCAAACCCAGACCCAAACTCATCTTCAACCGCCCACTATTACAGTCACTCAAACAGCCACGAATACGCCACCCACCGCTACAGCCACAACGACTAATAACCCCGCATCGTATATTTTTATACCCAGAGGAGGATCGCCTGGTGGAGGAGGGAGAGAGCAGATTGTGCGTATTCCTGTGCCGCGCTCTGGGCCTGCGAGAGAGAAAAGGAGGCAGCAGTGGGTTTTTGCGACGTAATGCTGAGAAAGTTTTCTTCTCTTTTCTTTTTACTCTGGTTATAGACACTTTGTTTTTCGGTTATTGAGGCTTTCTTTTGTTTGTTTTTTTTATGGATGTATGTATTATTGTAATATTTTTTTTCGTACGTTTTACTAGCTCATGTCGAATAAAATAAAAACCGTCATTCTTGTCGAGACAAAGTACATATAGAAAAATTTTGACCTTATGAAGCATGCTTCAAGTTTCATTTCTTAGTTGTTTAAATTCTTGAGTTCACCACCATCCGAGTCAGAACAGCAAGGGTCCAATTTTCAACCGTTCAAAGATAACGGGACCAAGGGTGTACCGGTGATTAATTAACACCTGTCAAATGTCATCAGTCCCTTTTTTATCTGATAGGTATTACGCCCAAGTGATTGCGGTCATGTGAGTGCGATTGAAGGGTCGGTCGGATATGAACTTGTGTGTGGCATGTCAGGCTTGACCGAATCATTGAGAATCGAACAGCTTCTTTCACGCGGTCCTCCTTGACTTCTCCACGAGTAATGATATAAATGGAATCAGAAAACCCATGTGGATAGAATTTGCGTTTAGGTTAATGTTCTTTGTCTCCATTAGAATTGGTCTGTCAACGTATCAAGGATCATTGCTTTCAAAGGCAAGTCACAGAAACTTCACGACGAATAGAGTGGTCATTGGGATTTCATCAGAACATATCCTTCGCTAACTTTAAACCGAATATGGAAGTAGCTGTGAAGTCGCAAACTCCTCATCCTTGCGTTTGGAATACAAGAGACTTTGAGAATTTGGGAATTCATATCACGGTGAGTAATTAATGAAGAAGACGTGAGAGTGCGTAAGACAACCATTCTTGAGCTGTTTTCTCGAATTTGGACCGGGCCCAAATTTACTGCTGCACCACCCCACACTACTTAATAGGAAATATCTGACCCTTAAGTGTTACAGGAAACGGAGGGTCAGCCTCGATTAACCATCCTCTTCATTCTAATTCATAACTTCGATCATGGCCTCAGATGTTGAATGATTGATTCTCGATTCATTTCAACTTGATATGGAATTTCTGACGCTGACACGTTCGTACCGAATTGGCTATAGCAAACAACTCAGCACTTATGTAAAATCAAGACTTTCATAGAAATTAAAAATCTTCCTATCTTCCTTAATCAAGGATCAATTACAACTGTCATAATTTTGAATAATTTCCAATGTTATGGCAGCACAGGTCAACACTGAACGGGTTCTATCTGGGAAACCTAAATCTGTCTCAGACGATGAATTCATGGAAGATCTGACCTGAGTATTAAGGATCCTGTTTTCAATGGCTTTTGCAAAGGTAAACTACCTCAGGGCTTATTTTGAACTTGATGAGAGTTAGGGCTTATTTATAGTCAAGGTCAACAGGTCAAGATCTGGGAAGATCTGACCTGTAATGGATCCAGGTTTGAAATTAGGACAGTTCAAAACCTGTTGATAGTGACCTGGATCTGTGAGACCTGAATCCAGGATCGTTGACACCCTTCTTAACATGGGCAATCGCGAGACAAACAAGATCGACCCTTACGACCTCCCGTCCTGTCCCTGTGACTTCATCAAGAAGCGGTACATACAATACATCAGGTTCTTAACCTAGAATTGGAGCTAGACGATCCTTGTCTCGGACTCCGGAGTGTACGCGTGCATGGTGGCGCGCCACAAGCAAGTTCTAAATAAATAATTTTGTCATGTTCGTTCCAAATAAATTGTGATACTTGGACTCTTAATGGCTAGAATACAGGCTTTTCAGATCTTATATGACTCGCAAAGTTGATAATAAAAAATGGGTTCGCTAGTCAACGTTGAATTTTTGTAAAAACCTGAACTTGAAGTAGCCTAAACTTCTGGTTTACATGACCCTGAATGACAAGATGAGACCCTTCCAAGTTTCAAAGTTCGATTTTAACCAGTCAGTGTTGTCGCATTGACCTGAAGCTTTTTTACTATTTAATGACGCCCCAACGCTGCTTGTTTTATTATCTTCCCCGCCCTCGTTCTCTTCTCTTTCCTTCTCTTCTCTTTAATTCTCTTTTATTTTCTTCTCTTCTCTTATTTTTTTTTCTCCTACAATTTACACATTCCCGTGCTAAGATGCATTTTACAACATTCATGCTTATCTTTATGACCAATCTCGCTATCTTACACTCTGCCGTATTTGCTCGTCCTCTTACTCGAGAAATTGATTTGAGTGGACACATGTCCCTCTCTAAACATGGTGAAAACGCCATTGACCCAGATGTCGCCCTTTCGAGTTTATCCGACGTACCACTGGTAAGTCCGACAATCAACATGATTGACAGTCCTGAATCAAATACCTTTCTCATCGAAAAAGCGAACCCAGGGCTCCACTACTAGAAATATTGTAACCAATTTGTTGAATTTACCCCAAGTGCAACTTTCGAACGAAATGCCCGAGCCCCGAGAATTGACCTTGATTCCTGAATTACGGAAGTTGCTTGGAAGGCGTGTTTGAAATCACTCGCTCACTCCTCCGTCGTTAAAATGATTGGAGTACCTCGAAAGGTGATTGACAATTGTACTCTTGTGCGTCATTCCTTCACGCGATTGAAGGCGCAGCCCATTTCTAATAAAACTGAATCTCCTGTCGTTAAGCTAGTTTGGTGGTTTAGTGTTATATTTATAGTTTGATGGTTTAATGTTATATTATATTATATTTATAATAATGTTTCTCTTTGGTTACGTTGCTTTACATAATTTTTGGTGTGATGTGTCGTAATGCATACCCAATTCATTGACTCTACAAAAGCATGTTGAGAGTACACAGCGTGCAGCACAACTCAAAGCGCCCGCGCCTATAGCTAGTTCGCACGGCGCGTCTGAAGTTCAACTTTTTCCTTTGAACTTCAGGTGCGCCTTTTGTTTGTTTGATTCATTATATTATAGTTACTCATATAATATATACACAACTTTTTCCTTTGAACTTCAGGCTTGCTGCCTTCAGTTGCGCCGGAATAATAAAACCGTTGTTAAAGCAAAGTTGTTTTCCTTTTTGCCATAGCAAAATGAGCTGCAAGCGCAGTTTAACACGGGTCAGTTACTACTTCTATTTTACTGATCCTGTTTCGTATCGTATACAACTGAGTCGGCTCGGAGTATACCAGTAGACCGATACTAGTACGTATATCCGACAGTAACTCAACTCAGTGTGAGTGAAACCCGTAAACGACGGGATTAGCTGCGGTCATTATAGACTTGCAATAGGAATACGAATTGTGCCATATATAAGTCTGGACCTCGGAATCTGCGGTTCCTCTCGCCAGACCCATACCCAAACTCATCTTCAACCGCGCACTATTACAGTTACCCAAACAGTCACGAATACGCCACATACCGTTACAGCCACAACGACTAATAGCCCCGCGTCGTATATTTTTATACCTAGAGGCTGAGGGTCGCCTGGTGGAGGAGGGAGAGAACAGATTGAACGTATTCCTATGCCGCGCTCTGGGCCTGCGAGAGAAAAAAGGAGGCAGTGGGTTTTTGCGACGTAACATTGAGAAATTTTCTTTTCCTTTCGGTTATAGAACATTTTGTTTTTCGGTTATTGAGGCATTTTTTGATTTTTTTTATGGATGTATGTATTGTGATATTTTTTTCGTACGTTTTACTAGCTCATGTTGAATAAAATAAAAACCATCATCTTCTTGTCGAGACAATGTACATATAGAAATATGTCACCATATAAAGAGTTCTCAGACTCTGCTCAACGTTTGTGATCCCAGGTTTTTTGTTTCGAAAGTGTCGTCACCGTTCGTAATACACAATAAACATAACATGAATCAAGTTTGCGAGTAATGGTACTGATTCTTGGTGTTTCATTATATGACACGGCAAGGGTCCAACGGACCAACCGTTTAAGACAACACGGGAAATGGCATTAAGGGTGTACCGGTGATTAACCTAAACTATTTCCAGTCAGATGTTACAGGCAAGTGGTTGTGACCATGTGAGTACCAGTGAAGGGTCGAATATAAACTTGTGTGTGCTATGTTAGGCCATGTCAAGCTTAGCCGAATTGAGAATCCAACAGCTTTCACGCGGTCTTACATTGTTTCTTCGTGAGTAATGATATAAGAAAATTTAAAAAGAGGGTAGGAAAAATTAAAAATATGGCATTATCTCAAGTAAATTCGTTGATTAGAACGGTCCGAGTCGGAGCTGCTTGGAAATAAAAAGCCAAAAGCTCACGCGGAGGGAATTTGTTCGGGTTAGTCTTCTTTGTTATAATTAGTCTTTCAACGTATCAAGGATCATCGCTTTAGCAAGTCACAGAAGGTTCATTGAGGGACGAATAGGGTGAGTGGTCTGGGAATATCCTTCGCTAACTTGAAGTGAAACTGTGGCTGCTATTAGTATGAAGGAAGCTGTAAAGTGGTAAACTCCTTACCTTTGTGATTCAAATACACCAGATTGAAAATTTGGAAATTCATGTGACTGCGTAAGGAAACTATTTCTTGAGCTGTTTTCTCGATTTTGCCTGGGTCCAAATTTACTGCACTACCCCACACTACTTGATAGGAAATATCTGGCCCTGGGAACGGAGGGCCAACGATTAATCAACACCCTCATTTCTTGATGCATAACTTCAGTCATGGGCTCAGATGGGATGACACGTTCGTACTAAATTTATTTTCAATGGATTGAAGCAACTCAGCACATCCCTACATATAACGGCAAATTAACACTCAACACTTTCATAATTCAATTATTTTCTAGCATGTAAATCATAAATCTGCCTATCTTCCTATCACTAGCAACACATTATTTAGAAATCTAACAATTGTTATAATTTTAAGTGTTATGGTGCACTGCAGCACAGGTCAACAGGTTTTATCTATGACACATAGATCCGTGAGACTATGAATCCATGGAAGATCTGACCTGTAAGGGATCCAGGTTCGAAATAAGGAAACTTGAAAACGTGTCGACAGTGCTAGTGACCTGGTTCTGTGAGACCTGGATCCAGAATCGTTGACACCGTTGTTAATATGGGCAATCGCAGGATAAAAAAGGTCGACCCTTGCGACTTCCCATCTGGTTCCTGTGGCTTTATTAAAAAAGCCATACATACTTAAATACATCAAGATCTTAACCTAGAATTGGAGCCAGACCGCAATCCTTGTCTCAGAGTGTACACGTGCATGCACGCGGTTGAATTCTCGTAAACCTTAAACCTAAAGTAGCCCAAATTTCTTTTTAAACGTGACTGGTTTACATGACCCTGAATGACAGGATGAGACCCTTCCAAAATTCGACTTCAAACAGTTCGTGTTATTGCATTGACCTAAAGTGTTTTACTATTTAATGACGCCCCAACGCTGCTCATTTTATTATCGTCCTACTCTCGCCCTCTCATTCTACTATAAATCACACCTTCCCGTGTTGAAATGCATTTTACAACATTCATGCTCATCTTTAGCGCCAATGTCTCTATCTTGCACTCTGCCGTAATTGCTCTTCCTCTTCCTCGAGAAATTGATTTGAACGGACACATGTCCCTCTCTGAACATGGTGAAAACGCCGTTGACACAGAGGTCGCCCTTTCGAGTTTACGCAGCGTACCAAGTCCAATCAATACGATTGACAGTCCCGGGTCGGATACCTTTACACCCCAAAAGCAAACCCAGACCCTCACTGCCAGCGATCTTGCAACCAATTCGTTGATTTTACCCCGACTCGTGCAACCCTCAACCGAAATGCTTCAGCCCCGAGGCTTCAGCTTGATTTCTTATTTACCGAAGTTGCTTGGAAGACGTGTTGAAAACACTCCCAATTCCAAGTAACTCCTCCGTCGTTTCCTCTGATCATGAGGTCAAACGATTTGGTGCGTAAATTACATGAAGTACCAATTACAAAATATCTCTAACAATCTTTCAACAGAGTATAATTTGAGTACCTCGAAAGGTGATTGTACTCTTACGCGTCATTCCTTCACGCGATTGAAAGGCGCAGCCCGTTTTTGAATCTTCTGTAATAAAACAAATCAGTAACAAGCTAGTTTGGTGGTTCAATATTTATAATCTTGAAAAATGACGTTTTCTTTGATTACGTTGCTTGACAGAACTTTTGGTGAGATGCAGTGTCGTAATTGCATACCCAATTCATTGACCCTCAACATATGTCAAAAAAAGCAAAATTGTTTTCCTTTTGTCATGAGATAATGAGCCGCAAGCGCGGTTTACACGGGTCAAATACTGCTTCTATTTTATTGCGCCAATTTGGTATTGCATACGACTGAGTCAACTCGAAGCATACTAGTAGACCGATAAGTATATGACAGTAACTCAGCTCAGTATAGGTGAAACCCGGAAACGAGAGGATTAGACTTGCAGGAGGATTACGAATCGTGCCATAAATAAATCTGGACTTTATATCTGGTTTTAAGGTTTCTTACAATACGGAATTCAACTATGGGGAGTTTCCTGGGATGAATTATTAACTCGAAAAATTGATATGCTTATTTCGAAAACTTTGGCAAAGACCGGAACTGGGACCTCTCGTTATAATAAGTTCCAGGAGATACTAATCGACGGCTTTGTAGATTCAAGTATTGTAGTGGATGATTTACAAATGAAACGGAGATCCTCTAAGTTTGTCACAAAATGGATTAATAATTCCTCCAAAAAATTGATTCAACAGTGATTCGAACGATAGGCGCACCATTACGCTTGAAGCCCGTAAATAACAACTACAACATATCACATACATGATTGGCCACGACTGTAGACATTTTCATCGGGTTGTAGCTAATTCCGGCATACGTCTAACAACTTTTCCTTCATTCGCCGCGTGCTTTCTCAACTTGGCTAGCAGTGGTGATTTAGCCCATCTTTCAGGTGGCGCTTTTTTATCGACAGCCCAATAATAAATATCCCAGTCTGGCTCGTCCATAAGCTAAACAAAAGGTATCAGAAGGAGCGCTACCAGAAACTAAAAAGAAGAAGGATGCTTTACGCTGTCAAATTCTTTCAATTCTTCTTCCGTCATGCATTTGATATTCTCAGACGCAAAGGTGCTAAGCAGTAAATCGCTCTCCAACGTCCCCCGTTTACGCGACTGATATATCAACCGTGCTCGTAGCGTTTGAACAGACTCGTTAGAGCGAGGCAAACGCGCTGGTAGCTGTTCTTCTGGATCTGCTTGTTCCGCTTGTTCTCCTGCTGCTCGTGTTTGCGCGGCTAGCGTCTCAGAGGATAGTGGCAAGGGATATGGATCACTAAATTGGGATTTTAGAGGAGGAGCGGACTGGGTTAATGTTCTGAGCGAATAAGCTGCATTGCGGACTGTTCGAGGACTGGCGTGAAGGAGACGTTGCATGTTTGTTCCCGCCGTTTTTACGTAATTTTGATTACTAACAGTGCTTGACGTTTAGGACATGACTGAGTTTGAAACGACCTACCATGTATCGTAAGACTTAGGTTTGCTTCCGAGACGTTAAAAGTAACTACTTGACTCGTCTTCACATTTTCCGTCATTGTTCTATGGCAGTATTGTCAATTTTCACAAAAATATGGGTGGATTTCCCGTCCGCTTTATTGGCTACATTTTATTATGCTGTCTTAAACTCTAATAGTTCCAAAAAAAAAATCTCTACTCTCCAATTCGGGTTTTGGCACGAGTAGGTATATTCACTACTCCCTTGTGACTAGAAGACACATTTGAAGAAATATTTAGTGCCATATGTGTGCAAGGAATCACGGTTTTATGTTTGAGTGAACTATTGGATTACACTGTTTCTGATCGAGATAGCGAGCGCGGCCTAGAGTACTGCGGATACTCTTAAAAGATCTTTAATCACTGAATTACTTTCGTGAGAGTTATGATTTTAGTTTCGATGATTACCAGGTCGGGAAAGTTTTAAATAAGAATGACATCGTTGATTCGCAATTGTTCCTCATCGTGCACTAATCTCAGTTATGATATACATACCGTGACGCTCAATGGCATAAGGTGCTAAAGTCATCAAAAACACAAAATAACACCGGAAATCTGGATTGAAATGACCTGACGTGTCTTAACCAATTCCAACAACTCTCGACCTACTAAGCGTCTCTCATCACTTTCATGGTCTCTTCAAACGATGTCCGAACCTGTACCAAATCAGCTCTCGTCTTCCTTCTAGAAAATTTCGGTAGAAATACTTCATTGAAGAACTTCTCATCATCCAACACTCTGGCCCCATTTAACGCAAGAATACTGATAATGTTGAACGTTATATTATGTGCCTCTTGTGTTCGTGCGGATTCTGCAAATTGGGCGGTGTGATTTCCTCCATTCGGTTGAGTTGGTATGACTAGAATAAATTGTGTCGGGAAAAAAAAATTATGGATATTATCGGAGCGTACCGTAGCCAGGATGCAATGCAGGTAGAGCTGTAGGACTCTCTTAATAGGAGAAAACAGGTTCTTCGTAAACCTTACTATAAGTCACATTGCCCTATGAACCAATCATTATTCTACAAAGCCCAGGCATCTCAATCTAAGCAGACTTACAAAATCGGTGCTTCCTCCCATTGCACCTTCAGCTCCTGAACTGACTTTGATTCCGTATCGTTTGGACGCTACTTCCGAAAATTCTCGTGCTAAAACAAATTCGAAGGACATGCTTCAAAAGAGAAAAGGGATTTCATCACAAGCTGTGTACGTACCTAGGACTTCATTTTGTGCCAAATCATACTGAAGCTCCGTATATTCGACCTTAGCTTTCGTATCGGTTGCAAGTGCGGCAGCTCTAAGAAAACGTGAAAAGAAAATGCTAAAGAACTACGTCGCAAACATACTCTAAACACTTTACAACCCGTTCTCTCAAAATCTTAAACTCTTTAACAGTGGGTGCACGGACTATCCACGTCATTTTGGCATAATCCGGTATGACTAAGATGATACGGGTTCAGTGTCTATACTTTCTCAGTACTTCCAACAAATCGACCTACTGTTCGGGGCCCAATCTTTTCCTTCCACAATTCCATGGATCCGGTGCGTTGGTTTCATTTGCTGTCGAAGAGCCGAGATACTTCCGTAGGCTATGAAAGCGGCATCTAAAGCATTTTGACCTTCCCATGGGGCTGCTGAAGCATGTGCACTAGTTCGAGATAAATAGAAGTCGGGCTGTGTATATTTAAAATCCCAGGTGCGTACGGGTGACCCTCGTATTCCACCGTCAGTATTTGAAATGCCCGACTAGGTCCTGTTCCTGCGGTATGGAGTTCCCCGGCCATAGGATGGGCCCTTGATAAGCGAAAAATGGTTTGGTTATAAGCTAGTATTAAGTGGGTGGGATGGAACTTACATCAGACATACGTCCATATCCTGATAACCACCTCTTTCAATCAAGATCACTTTTCCTGCACCTGTCTCCTCGGCTTGAGAGGAAAAATCAAAAACGTCCATGTAAATAGTAATATAACCACATAAGGACGCAGCATACCTGGGGTCCCAAGAAGAACAATCTTTCCCACAATGTTATGCTTCACCATCGCCGCTCTTACAGCCAGACTTATTCCCACACCGACAATAGCGATCTTGTCAGATTATATTTATGAGCCACACCAAATAAGTATCATGTCTGAATTCTTACCAAATTGTGTCCACAAGCATGGCCAATACCGGGAAGAGCATCCATCTCCGAGTTTACACCCAATACCCGCCCACGGTTAGGGCTCGTGCCGTGGGTGAAAGTTGCTTTCCAAGCAGTTGATAAACCCAGATAGTGTCGTGTCACTTCGAATCCCTGGGATTCCATAAAAGATGTCAATGTGTCGTGAGCATAACTTCAGAAGCTGAGAATTCAGTTCTCATATATGGTCAGAGAGGTAGCGTACTGACTGTTCTTCGAATTTGAGTTCAGGGTGATCTTCCACGGTACTTGTCAGAATGAATCCAAGATGGTTTGATTTGGCGTACCGTGAATCTTCAAGCTGAGGTCGGTAAGTTCTGTTTTGTACTTTTCGATCTCATCTTCAATCGTTTTCAAAACTTCGGGTCGAAATACATCGACACTGTCGTCAACCATTGATGTCATTGGCACAAGCCTTTTTTTTTCAGATAGAAAAAAGAAGTCGGGAAACTGTCACCAACATTTTGGGTGTAAAAGGAAGACCTACGTTCTGAAAAAATGATTGATTATCAATCGATGAAAGGTCTTGGTCGGACTGGCATGAGATGGTCGTAATCAACCGGCTTCTTATAGACTCAGGCCAACCCTTGTTATTCCCACGCATACGTCGTGCCGCGTGCCGGCTGAACCGGTCCAGGTTGGCTCGTGTCTATAACATATTTTATAACGTGTTCTCTGGTTGCATGACAATTAAACCCAAGTCGATTTCGAGACGGAAATCATGTTGATAACATCACCGCCGAAGGAAAATTGTGCTCTAATTATAGCTCTTAATTGACTGTCTGAGGGAGGTTATTCCAAGATACAAGAAATCACTTTCATGCACGGTTCCAATTATCTCAGATACTACTACGATTTGTTGGTAGCTTGTACACGCGCATTACAACAGACTTGAGCTTGAGAATAGATTATTGACGTTTCGGAAGTTACGATATATCGCTAAATATCATTTTCTATCTCCAAAGACTGAATTTAACGAGAACACATTGAATTCCCGGGAAGTCACCATCAACGGATATCAACGCGTCAAGTTCAGCCGCTTGTCTGTAGCGTCCGTGCACGACATTTGTAGATTATATATAAATCCTTCACGAAATATCCATTTTCTTCATACTTACCTTGATGGCGTGAATACTTTCAAGTACTCGTGTTCGCGGACTATGGGAGTTGGCCATAGCACGGCGACCAAATGTCCTTTGTCGAGGCCCATGGTTTGTATGTGGTAAATTACTGCATGCACTGTCGAAATATTTTCCTGACCTGGTCTACCCCCTCTGGGGTGGCCGGGCTTTTTTTTGGTTCAAAATTGGTCTTAACCCTAACCCTATTATTTAACCGGGGAAACTGGCCTTGCCACAGATAATAGACTGTAAATATCAAGTAATGATACTTTGTACATTGATGAAGATTACACAGAACCTTCTGAATGGAATTGCAAGGCCGGGTCACCCGTACTTTTTACCAAATTGGTCGTACTAGGCCTTGGTGTGTCAGACTGGATCGTGGAGACGGGAGTATTGATGCATGCATTGAGTATATTAAAACCGCATTTCGTTCTGTGCAAACCATGAGGGGTCCAGAGTGTGTGATGTTTTCGACGAAATTGAAGGGTGTGAGCTCAGGAACGTCTTTTATTTCTACTACTCTGTACATGGTCTGACTCCATTTTTATTGCACAAGAAAGTCAAGGCGGTCCGAAATATCTACCTTCATATGTTGGACGACCTTGAGTAAAATTGCCGCGGCAATTCACAAGCGTGATAATAGGTGTTAACTCGAAGGTCGAATTAGTATTTTTATTTTTATGTTACCTAATTGTAGCCATACAAACTACGGAACTTGGAAAATGAATAGAACTGAACGACATGTAGATCCATTAATGAAAACATATTGTGAATTTCAACGAGGATATTATTCGAGAGTTTTGAGGTACATGCGCTCATGATGGCAACTTGACCAAGATGTCGACAAGGCAGTCTCTTATTGATGTACAATATAGTTTCAAGAAGACGAACGATTGGAATTAGAGAGCATTTCATTTTTTGACGTTCAAATCACTAAAACATAAATTTGAGAAAGATCCAATCCGACGCGACCCTTCGTTCTCCGGAACAGTGCATAAGCTTGAGCTTGAGCGCCCAAAGTGTGAACGTATGTACATATTTAAAAGCTCTTTTCGGCGAGACCTCTTCCAGGGATTGCAACCTTATTACACCGTAGACGTTTTGGATAAAATACCCCTACCAGCGGCGACAGGCGACGATGATAATCGGTTGGAGGTGTGGGGAATAACAGGCTGGTACTTGTTGTTGTTTATGCGCGCCATGGGCGCATGGTAGTTACATAGTTGGATACCCTAGAATAGAAGCTATTAATGGACCTTTATTATTGTGTGAATGGTATCAGTGACCAGCTCGTCTTTTTCGCAGCTTCGTGTCGTCGTCCTTTTCTTTCTTGATCGGCGCAGGGGTGATCTTAGTCTCCTCTGCATCTTCCGAAAGCTTCTCTCTTTTATTCTTCTGATCAAACTGCAAGCGTGTGCCTTTCGGACGACGCGATTTGTCTTCACGCGATTGCCATATAATAAACAGGATACCTTCAGTCGCAGCGAGTATTAGTGCAACCGATAAAGCGAATAAAGCTCGCTAGCATCTCGTCAGTCAAACTTTCGGATATACACATTCAATATATTGCATACCCATTCGTCTCGCCAGCCCACATGTTTACTGGCCCACCAGCTGGCAAAGCCCGCTCCTCCGATGCTGAAAAGAGCGTTGACAAGCGCGATAATCGCTCTCCTATCATTCAGATTCTTGTGTGCTGTTTCCGCAGGATCCTCCGGAGGTTCGTACTTTGGAAATTTGGAAAGAGGGGATGTGATTGTTCCGGATAGAAGCGAAATCATGGTATAGTCATTTGCGTTCAGCTGCTTTCTGGAGAGTTGTTTACGAGCATCTTCCGTCCGAGCCCATTGGGAGATCTTCAGGAGAGTTGGATAGGATATTTCTACTTGTTCTTTGAGTGGGATTTGCAGCGCATCCTTCAATTCGTCCGGCAGAAGATCAACTACGACCTCGAGTTTTTCAGCCAGATGCTGTGGAAGAGAAACGGTTGTGGTGGTCAAATCCATAGTGAAAGAAAGACGGTAAGAAAGAAGGAGTGTCTTCGTCGTTCAAGGTTATTTTGGTGATGCTGGCGAATGGATCGTTATCGGTGGCGCGAAGCGGCAGGCCGCGGTGAAGTCACCATTAGTGAGTAGCAGAGAAACGGCCAATATGGTCAATGTGTGGACCTGTGTGGGCGTGTGCCTGTCTATACGAGCGCGTCTATTTGCCCTGTAGTCCCAAATGTCTGCTTTTCGGGTATTGACTTGTAAAGGCTAGCTCCTGAGTCCTGATGCTTATATATTCCTTCCAGGAAATACGTTTTGTTCACGCGTCTTGGTCTTCGTCGTAGGCAGAATGAATCACACATAACACTCCGTGTTCCATGTCCCTAAACTCGGTATGAAAGAATGCGAGATCTATTTAACTCATATTCTTCGATCGCACCAAATTCGGAATGTAGCGGGAATAATAAGTATCAATGACTCAAAAAAATCATTCAACTAAATGTTACAGAATGTAGATAATCGTTCGTGGGTATCGTCAATTGGACTTTAAAACCTCAAGGGTCATATTGAATTATCATAGACTTGGTCCAGGGTGTCAATACGCGATTGATGTTCAAGTATTTGTGAACAGGTAATCCGTGGGCAACATCGCCGATTCTAGATAATTGAAGGTCACACGGTCAGTGAAAAGAAGGATCGCTTAGAACGACTACTTCAGCTTACCTCCTCAAGGTTCCAGTGGGACCAGGACCACGACGCAGGTTCTTCAGACCGTACACGGCACGTAAGGATTGGGCAATCACGTGTTCGACGAAATCCTTAGTGAATATTCTATAGAGTATACGGTTTAGATCGGCTTGACGACTGTTATGTACAATTGCTACTTACCCATCAAGGGCATCATCCAACCCAATGTAACGATTAGGTGGTCTTGAAGGATCGACAGTTGTAGGGTCAGGGAAAACCTTAGGCTGAATGACGATATAGATAGACAGTGAGATTAGTTCGCTGAAAATGCTTGTTCGGAACTACTTACGTCGAGATTGGCATCAACGATACCCAAGAAAACATCATGTCCTTGTACTAATGTTACGTCATTGACATTGAGTGGCGCGTTGCAGTGACCTAAAATCAGATATAGTTGACTCCAAGAAGTTGCGAGGAGAGCGAATAATGATGCTTACGATGAACGCCTTGGATGGGAGGAGAGAGACCTAACAAGTTGGTTGTTCAGCTATGTCGAAAAAAGCGTGACGACAAACTGTCACACTCACGCAAAGCTTCGCGCACGTAACCAGAGAGAATGGCATTACTTTGGACATTAGATACACCAATGACCGTTTCGATGCTTTCGCGATGCTGGAGATTTGCATCTTGCAGGTAGAAATCAACAACGTTGCTTATAGCTAGACATTCAGTTTAGCATGAGCTTTCCGGGCTCGCATGTGGAATCAAACAGGATCTCACCCTGGGCAAGCGGAATACTCGATGCAAGAACAAGAGCAAGAACATCAGTTGAAATATCTTCCTTGGTAGATTTGTCCGAAGGAAGGGTTAGAAGGTTTTGCAAATAGTTAACATCTACGCTGGGAGGCTCCGGTCCGAAGAATATAGAGCTCAAAGTGCGCTGCATCGAGAATCATTAGCATGATAGTAGATTGTACCCATACATAAATGTACACGTACAGGAAAGACAGGTTTTAAGTTGCCCTTTATGGCATGCAATAACTGCTGTGCGTGTGATTTGGCAAGTTCTCCCGCTCGCATCAGTTGAGAAGAGTCGGCTTGGAGATAGACGTAAGAGTAAATGTCGCGAAGCATTTGTTGAAGTTCACGGTTGAGGTAGATCCCTCGTGGGTTTTGCTCCGTCTTGAGTGGGAAGCCGGCCTGTTAGCAATGAGAAACGCAGCATTTAACGCGACGTCTTCGGTCAAGTTGTTCAACAGTCGCTTACCAATGCTTCAGAGACGTATGCTACAGTAAGAGCTTGGATGACATCCCCCTGCGGATCAACGTCAGTACCGAATGTTATCAAAATACTCGTTACGAATGAACTTACGACAATATCGACCATCACACTGTTCCCACCCGGAAGCGTGTAACTCTTCGCCTTGATCAAGGATATGGTCTTTTCGTAAAAGAATTGTCCAGACTTGTTCGTGAAATCGTTATGAGTTAAAGAAGATTGTATAAACTTGGTGTTTTTCTGGTGCACCGCGGCATTGTTCAACGTAGTCAAGAAACTAAGGTGGAGTGAAAGAGCCAAAGTTAGCATCGCCTTCAAGCACTAGCATTATGAGTTATCATACCTTTCGTTGGTACTAGTGACAGCAGAATTGTTAGAAAGAATCGCCTTAGCCCGCTCAGCGGTAGGGTTGATGAAGTTGGTTTTGTCGTCCAGGATAGCACGAACAGCCGTGTAGGTAGAGACAGGCCGGACGCCTTCAACATGTGGTGGCCTGGTGAAGGTGTATTTCTTATCAATACCGAGCTTGACAAGGTTAGCCTTCATTGCATCGGGTGTCACCAATGGGAACCACGTGTATGTGCTGTCGCTCGTATAGTCGTTCGGAAGAGTACGAAGGAATACTTGTGTCAAGGTCGCTGTCAAAAGCCGCACGCGCTAAGAGAGGAACAAGTAAAGAAAACGTACATCTTCCCAGTGTACTTCCAAACCCTGCGTTCGTGGTATCGCGTTGGATGTCTTGGAAGCCCCATGCTGTCAAATTGTATGGGGTGGCATCGGTTGTGAAGTATCGGTCTCCGCGAGTCAAAGCAATGGCATCTGCAATTTGAGTTAGAATCAACTAGAAAAGAGCATTCATTTTTTTGTCCCACCTGCAAGAATGGCACGAGCAACCGTGAAAGGAGGGCAGAGACCAGCACCCGGTATAAGCTGTAGAAAACAACAGATTCATAAGGACGTCACGAGTATGTAATGAATATGACATACGGGAATCGTTTGTTCAGCTTGCAAGCCAGGCTTGGGTTCAAGTCAGTTATTGATAGCGATAAGACGAAATAACCGAACATACATAAAGTTCTAGATACTCGATATTGCCGTACAACCGTCTTGCGGCGCCGGCAATTTCTGGATCCGGCTACAGAAAGAGTGATTAGAACCGCGTGGATTGAGGCAATATTAATGTACGAACATTCCATTCCTCAAATGACGAGTATGCTTCAAAACGTTGAGTGCCACTGGGCTACTCAGCAAGTGCATAGTACTTACGTTTCAGTTGCAAGAACTGTGAACGGAAGTTATTACAATGAGATTAAGGGTATACAAGCGGTAAGCATACTCTTCTGAAATCATTGAGACTGCAAACACCCCAAGTACGAGCTTGTTCGATGCCCATGAGTTCAATTACACGCATGACCTCGGGACTTCTACGAGCTCCGAAAGCGCCTCCAACCCGAGATGTACTGATGAGAAAAACGGCACATTGATCTTCGTCTCCATCAAGAATGTTATATATGTTTAAACACTTACGCATCCTTCAAAATACCAGCTAGAGCTTCATCGTCAAACGACCCATTCGCAGTTCGTTTTAAGCTACACATTTGATATCAATGACTATTACACTCAATTTTTAGAATCTTTCGTTCTCACCCCCCAAAGGACCATTCACCAGGATTAGGAGACAAAGATGCTTGAACTCGTCCCATGCCTTTACCGAAATCAGATGGTGTGATTTGGTTGGACGGTTTACCAAACAGTTGTTGGAACTCCTGTTCGATATATTGCTCGTCATGCGGTGACATTGTTGGGTGCCAGCGGTAAAGAATGTTGAACTGTTATAGGGCGTTAGTGATACTGAATAAAAGAGGATGTGTGTTGAACTTGCTTCGACACTGCAGCTGTTTCCGCGGCCTCGCTCAACGGTACTGTGGTCGTCTTTGCGGATTTCCTGATCAGCGTCAGCGTCTCTATTTCAAAAGCAAAAGAAGAATGAAAGGTTTTTACATTGAAAGGTGCGAGATTCCAACTACTTCCATCTCTGACTAACCCAAGAATGCACGAGAAGTAATCGGAAAACACGACCTGAGCAAACCAAAATGCATTGATGCATCGTGCGGTTTGAAAGATCTCGTCATCTTGTCGGTTGCGTTTCGCGACAGTCGCTTCGTCGTCTCCTTCCAACGTTTCTGGATCAGCCCAGCTTCCTCGTTCGTTGATTTCAAGTAGTTTTTTGGCGATGTACTGTCGATAATGTCAGTTAAAGGGTCAGTACCAAATCTCTGCTGAATGAAACCCACGTTATCTGCAACATAAACACATTATTCCCCGTTCGAAGAGAAAGGTAAAGAATGCTTACGATTTCTTGAAAACAGTACTAACAAAGCACATGTAGCGGGCGGGAGGAACAAGAGACGATCCTCGGCAAAGGTATCCGGCTTCATAGTCCCGCGGCCATCTTTCGGCGAAGTCCGAACGGCATCTTGCTTCTTCTGGTCATTACCATACAATGGAGCTAAATCGACGTATGAGGAAGTTTCGTTTATATCCCAATTCTGGAACTTTGTGCGGAAAACCCTTTTCAAACAGAAATGAGAAAACGCTGACTTCCCGGGGTACGAATTTATCTACTTACGAGTGGATTACAAACGTCGCAAAACTGAAGAACAAGTTGGATAAACCAGCTGGATGATCGACGACCTACACGAATGGAACCCGGGATATCAATCAACGGATCAATTCCTGCAGATGACATCGAAAAAACGTACTTTATCTCTTTTCAACAGGGTATCGTAAACCAACTGCGCATCCGGGAGCTCAGCGGAAGAAAGGGGATGTTGCGCTTGCACACTTCGGCAATACGGCGTATTCGCCTTTCCCAGTTCAGGCAGGTCCACGTTGTTGTAAGACCCGTCTGCAGTTCTGAAGCGGTAGTTATCTCCCATATACGTTGCGGGAGGATGGGGCAAATCATAATACACTGCATGGAGCAAGTGTTGTGGCAATGGGTTTATCGTCAGTGAGATACATAGTGCTTTTACCAGAAAAAATAACTTACAAAGCTCAGTCACTTGGTTGGTTAATTTGGTCGCTAATTCTCCTTCAGGAAGGCGGGATAACAGGACTAATGCGTTCTCCAGCTACAGAATGGCAAGTTGTTACTTCATCCGATCGCATTGGAGATAGACTTACGAAGTGTTTACGATCATCTATAGCAGTAGGATGCCTGAGAAGATCTATCAAAGATGACTGTGAAAATCATATGCATCTGTCAGATTGTTGATGTTCTAAGAAGCCGGGTAAATATTTGCGCTTACCAAAGTCTTAGTCGTGACAGAAACTGGTTGTCCTCTCTTCACCTTAAAAGGAAATCCATGTCAGCAACGAGTCCTCTGCGGGCAACCAACGCCTAAGGACGTACTTGATCCTTGAACTGTTCTATCAGTTTGGCGACGCGCGACTGGGGAGTGTCGTAGTCCACTTCTTCGTCGCGAACACTGACGGGCATGAAACTATTGTGCAGATTGTCAGCTTTTCGCTCGAGCTTATCGAGCTCCTTGCCCTGTTAAAGTCCATCAAATGAAAGAGTCAGACGACCGCAACCCCCGTTGGGATAAGAGAATACAACAGACCGAAATTCGTAGAAAAGTTTTAGAACCCGGAAGTAGACCTAGGATTGACATTGTGCAGAAGGTAAGGTTGCAATGAGTAGCGGGAAAGCAGCTGGAAAGGAAGGGAGATTTAAAGGCGGAAAAGGCCTTAACAAGGCGGGAGAGTCGGTGATTATATTTGAAATGTGGGCTTAACCAGGCTTAACCGATGCCATTGGCTGAGAAGTGGCTATGAACTCTTTTCCCAGTCATTCAGTTTCGTCATTTCATCAATACCTTCGGAGAATATCACCAGACTTCCAATTGGGTTTGAATTCAACGAAATTGAATTTGAGACGTTATTTCATTTAGACATAACTGAATCGATTCTAAACCGAGTATATGTTTCAAAAACCACGTTCAAAACACAACTCGGTCTCCCGGTCCCGCCAATTGTCCTACGCAATGCTTGCAGCGGTGTACACTGGAATGAAAAAAGAGAGCGACGTATACGGCAAAAGGGCTTATCGGCACGATGTTTTTGGCAAACAGTTTCTCCAATACATTTAATAAAATGTGCGAAAAACAGCGGCTTCGCGAAGGTCGGTAAATTATAGCGCCATTATTGAAATGCCGTGATTCTTGGTATGTATGCCAATAGTAATCTATGTTCTTTTCCGGTTTGGGGTCAGAACTCTTTGAGCCGAGCCTATACGGTCTTCCAAACCTAAAAGCTGTCCTTCCCAGACCCTTAGTACCACTGAGTTAATTGCGGATTCTGAAACATTCACACGACATGACATGAGAGGACATGGGCGTGCCTAGGCTGTCTATGTCAGATATATTTCTCATGTGGAGAAAAGACATACATATCTCAGTGCGGCACCTTGATTCCTATTATTGATATGTACATATATCATAAACTGTCGATTCATAAGGTCTCAGCATTCATCATTTATTCCGAATTTCGCTATTTCGCTGTCCCACCGTATCGTTTTGTGGCGAGAACGATGGCCTGTTTTGACGTTCTTGATTGGTGGCATCCCTATTGATCCGGATCTACAACAACTTGTCGACAAACTAATGATACGCGAACAGTATATGCAATTTATCTGACGGACGGCCTATCGCGTTATGTATGAATATATATGCTCATGAACAGAACAGAGTTCACTCGCCGCGACTCAATAAGGTTCTCTTCGAAACTATGGAAAACTAAACTACTAGTGAATCTGGTATTATTATAAATAGTGGTGGGTGTTTTTCTGACTGTAACTACAGGCAACAGTGGCTCCGATGTCGGTGACCTAGTAACGTTTAATCACTTACTTTATTCATTCTCAAATTAGCTTGCATCGAGCAATTGATTCAAATGACCCGACATTTATTTCGAACTTCGTCGAAATGTATTGTCATGCTTGTTTCTTGAATTTTCAAGCATGGTTGAAATATGAAGATTCTAGGTTCGTGTCATCATATTTGTCGGTTTGATGATCAACTTTAATCTCTCACGCCTGTAAAAATAGGACGGAAATAAACACATGGTATTAAAAATAACATTCTACTACGGTACAAACAAGTTCAAGGAAAGTAATGCAAAATAGAGTGAAATTGTTGAAAAAAAGTTACCGACGCTTAGAGCGAAGCCTAGACACCTATAGCTTATATGATTAGCATACATTGCATGAATATCGAGTCAAGCAACACACCACTAGTATAAGTTTGAGAAGAGGTGGCAATTTCAAGTTGTCAGAAAAATCTCGGCGCATTGGCGGTTCCAGTGAGGCAGTTCCAGTGATCACTATTATGTACATACCTCTAACAAACTCAATGAATTCAGATCGATTATAAGCATATATTGCAATTACAGAGAACGATGCACGAGTCACGACCACATGTTGCCAGTTATCGTCCGACCGTTAAACTCCGATTCCAAGTACTTTGCCATCTTGATGCAGCCACGAGATGCCACTGCAGTGACGGTTTCAAAAACCGTTCTCAGTTTCAGTTGAAAAGTCCAAGTCAGTGCGAAATGCGAGTCTTATCATGAGTTTTGCGATACTTTTTTTAGCTTTCATCCCGCTTCCGAAACGTTCAATTTGCGACGGATGTTGGCCCATTTAAGTCATCATGATGTTGCTGGTCATTGCAAGAATTAGCTAAATGATTTGGAGCTCATACCAGATGCGCCAACGGACCATCAATAGATCATCGATCATCTCTTTGTGCTTCTTAAACCGTTGGTTTTGCAAGATTTTCTTGAAGGCATTATAAGAAAATAAATCTTTGTTGGAAACGAGTAGAGTCAGCGAACAAGGTCAGGCCAGGGTGGTCGGAATTCGATTTCTTGGATCTGTTTCAGAACAGCCAAGTACGTTATGATTGATTATGAAAATTTGAAATCAAGGATTAATAAATAAGGTCCGCAAGATTGATTTCTGGATTCGAAGGTAATACCGTAAGGTTTATGGTTCATATATCGATCGACTCGCTATGTCTCCCAGCGTTACTATCGTGGCCTGTTTAAGTCCGGGTGTACTAGTAGGTATTTAAATCCATCATAGGCGGTCACAACCTCTTACTGATTCTCCATTATCCTCCTTTTGACTTTCATGATAGATCATACTAAGCCAATATGAAAAACCTTCCTTATAATGCATATAACATCTCCAATAACAAGAACAATTAGTGATGCTATCACTCGCTAATACACCGTTTATAGACTTTCACCGATAGCACCCTCAACTTCAACAAACTACCGCTTGACCAGACGGCTTTCTAAAATTCTCTGTTTGAGTACTTCCATGGTAAAACCATGTTTTTCTATGGAGATCACTCCGGACGGGCGACATTTTGGATGCAACATAAGGTTCGCAACCGTACTGGTACGTACACGAAGTATGTAAGTCCCTTCTTTCAGCACTGACATTGACATTTACTCCCTATGGGAAGGTGGCAATACGTCGTGCAAAATGGGTTGTAACGCAGGTACGATCAAACACACACTGCACCCTAATCCTTCATCGATACTTCATCAATATGTTTATGCTTATTCCCGCAGATCAAGAAGTTAATCGACATGCTTAGCTGGTAAAGTATTTCAATCGGGCGTCGGCATCATGTCCCTTACGTTTTCTGTCATATTTTATATATATATTTCTTAGTGGGTACTCTGGTCGTCGCTCATTCCCCCCCACCGCGACAGACCATGTCGTCCAATACGGTGTGTGCATAGTCATGTTCCACAATCCTTGCCAATAATTCTTCATCCTGCCGTTTTTTAGACTTTCATGGACAACGCGATAAGTTTCAAACTGCCCACCGCCAACCTCGTCTCGGTCTCCGCCACCTGCGTCGTTGCCACCTTTCTCATTTGCATCATACAACAAATACTCGTACCATCTGCAATCAAAAAATTCGGATGGCATCCCGAGCCCCTCAAAATCGAACTCATCGTAAACGTGAAACTCATCGGACCGATTCCAGAAATCCCACTCCTTGTAAGAAACCAACATGAAAACTGAATCGTATACTGTTACTTCGCCCTGTGCTCAACTAATTGTATGGTACTTGTTAGGCGGACCCAGCTCCGTCCCCCCAATCTTTGTTGTCCAATTGCCGGTTAAAAATGCTACTATGAAGTTCGTCCATTGACTGATCCTGGATTATGGCTGTCAAGCTTCAAGTCCAAGCACAGCCTGAATTATAGACTGACTTTATATATAAACAGGCTTTTTTTTTGAACTTCAACCACTCCAATTCCTTGTCTGTGTTCGCCGCCAACCCAAAAAACAAACATCAGTAAAATCGTTTTATCTTACACCAAACATCCAAACCAATGCGTTTTCCGCGATACCATCGCCTGGGTGGATACACCATCAGCGTAGAGACCGCAGCTGAATGGGCGTATCGCGTAGAAGGAGGCTTGATACTGCATCCAATCATGGGGGCCCCTACCACTTATATGATTCTTCAACCTATTATGAAGCATCACGGCATCGACCTCAAGAAGGTTGCTGAGGGGGAGACCTTGAAATTCGTATTTGTCACTCAAAGTGGACCGTTTAACGGATATGTCGGAATGCCTGCCTCTGAAATAAAGCAATTCGACAAGTGCGAGGAGGATGAAAGAGTGAGACTGCTCCTCGAAAGCGAAGGTATGCTGCGGTCATTGATATTTGACTCCAATTAGTAAAATGAACTTTTTAGGTGTCACGAACTACAAGTTCGAAACAGTCCTTATTTAATCGGTTACAGTCTATGGGTTGTAAACAATATCTAATTGCTGTTATGTATTAAATCCTATTAAATCCCTGTGTGTTGTACACCATTACCGAACTACCAATTGGACTTCAATCGGTCAACTAAATTTCTTACATGTTGTAATCAATTGCCCAGTTGATTGATGTTATAAGTTCACCATACCGTCCGAGTTTTCGCAAGTACAATCGTAATGACGATTTCTACCATTAAGGATACTACTGGGGATGTTGAACGTTAAATCGTGATGTCTTATGGTATGAGACTGGATTGGCTTCGAGTTTAGGTCATTGGATAGTAGCGACATGTTGACAGTGTTCAACGACTCAGTCGACTTTCGTTCCTGCCATTCTTGTTGACAGCATTGAACTTTAAGCTTGAAGTGTGATGGAGTATCCCAGGAATCAATATCATATAGCACTGAAATTCTTTCATTTCTTGATATCTTCGGTATATGACTCGTATTGTAGCAGCCTGCTGTGGAATGATCCGATTGGTTGCGGAAATCCTTTGCTTCCGGTTTGCCGGCCGAACGCTGCGGCAGGTGACGCGGTCTTTGTGCAGCTGCGCCATGTCGGCTCCACCGACGTCGAAAACTTTCACATGAAATCTTACTCACCATTATCTCTTTTCCGCTCTACACTATTCTGTCTTCGTTTCATTTTTTTTTCCTTTAGTGTTTACTTTCTTTGGGATAGGATGTCGTTGTCTCACGAAGTCCATCTTCTAGTCCTCGTACATGGCATGTGGGGCAGCCCTGCAAATCTCGCCGAAATGCTTCGTATAATCAGAGAAAAATACGCGCAGGGCAAGGCTCATGATGGCATTTCCCTTGAGATATTGGTGGCCCAGACTAATCGGGAGAAATCTACCTATGATGGTGTGGATTGGGGAGGTGAGCGGATTGCCCAAGAGGTGAGTCAGTGTAATAGTTTGAAGAGGGCGCTTGCCTCTCTATCCATCCCGGAACATGTTCGACATGATTGATCTTATGACTTAGGTGCGAGCTATGGTTGAACAAATTGAAGAGGGTGGGCTTAGACAAGTCGTGCGGTTTTCTGTCGTGGGGTACAGCCTCGGCGGGTTGCTGGCCCGTTACTTGATAGGGTTTGTCGTTTAAATTTCAAAAGGGATTAGCCGACAACACGCCTTTACAATGCCCTCCTTTTTAGTGTTCTGCATTCCCAAAAGTTCTTTAAAAAAGTTGAACCTGTCAACTTCGCCACGTTTGCTACGCCCCATTTCGGTTTGCCGGCAGGAGCAGTGAGCGTGCGCGAGAAGCTGTTCGCCTGGTTCGGGCCAAAGCTTTTATCAAGGACAGGAGAGCATTTTTATGGGCAAGATACTTGGCTTAATACAGGAAGACCATTATTAGATGTCATGGTCGACAAAAGTGCGTCAAGGTTTCTAGAGATACGTGCCCAGCTAATCAGGTTAATAGATCATATTTTCTACCAAGCTTTATTATTGTTTCCTCATGTTCATTTCTACGCCAACGCTGTACTGGATCGCACTGTGCCATTCCTCACAGCCGCTTTGGAAACCTCGGATCCATTCATGTTTCATGAGACGAATGGAATTCAACTGTGAGAGCCTTGTGTATCACTGCAGAAGTTCCGCGTCTAACCAAGTTAATGCAACAGCGAATTTGATGGGAAATATAAACCTATTGTGAAATCATTTCACCTCCCATCCACGGTTCCAAAGAAAGCAGCTATACCATTTGGCTCAAAAGAATACATGGTTAATCTCGGCAAAAAGCTTACACCTAAGATACCTCTTCCTCCGGCTCTGCAATTTCGTTTCCCGGGAAACATAGTGCGTTTAATCCTTCCCTCTGAATCTCTTTTTTTTTCCTGATCATTATCAGATCGTAACGTTATTAATACCTATTTTGATACCCTTATTTATCTCTCTCGCTATATTCCGACTATCAGTGGATATGAAAGCTTCGAGAGCTCGTATTCGACAATTAGAAAAAGGTGACGCTGGAGAAGCTGGTGCATTTGTTAGAGCACTTCGGTCAATCGAAGAAGAGTTGGACGATGTTGTCGCCGATATCATCGATGACCCTGGTTCTCCTGCATCTCCCTCGGAATGGACCGAGTCCGACCCGGCTTCTCGTTTAAGCCCTTCTCGTACCGATCCTATATCCACTCCTTCTTTATCAACGAGCTACCCTTCTCTCCAATCCATCCCGTCCGAATTACTTTACCAACCTAAACTAACACCTCTACAACACAAGATCATAGACTCATTAAATCAGTTACCTCAACTTCAGAAGCATTATGCATTTATCGACAAATTAGCAAATTCGCATGCCACAATAATATCGAGGGATATCAAACGATTCGATTTTCATGTGCGCGGAGAGGGGGTGTTGAGGCATTGGGCAGATGGATTTCATATTTGATTTATTCTTTGGCTAAGGGCTGGCTGTCTAATTTATACTTTGTATCATCCTCGATGCGAATAATATTGGAATAATTGGATTGGGGAGGGATTTTTTACATGCGTTTTGAACTTATTAAGTATAGTGTAGAATACCGATTAATACCAATTAATTATGCATTACAACAAGAATGGATTCATTGGCTTGGTCTGACAATGCATGAGAGAAACAAGAGCACTTTGTGGTAGAAATTCCCAAATGTCCTCAGATTGTTCCAGTTTGATTTGATCGATATTCCTGACAACATGATACAATACGGGCGGGTCAGCTAGATGATAATATTTATACACATAATCGAGCCGCGGGAGGCGGTTGATAAGACGCCTCCAGAGTCGAATTTCCTCCTCCTCTGGTCCGAGTATCGCCAGTAATCCCAGGTGTGTAAGATTACGCAATTCCGTTATTCGATATAGGTTGTATTTGAAGATGCACCTACATTCATACCGACAACTTTCAGACCAACATGTAGAGAGACATACACAGAGACGTTCGAGTTGAGGGATAGCTTCGATGATCTCGTCGATTATAGTCCACTCAACCCCACCGACGTCGATAACACAGCTACGCAAAGATCGAGCCAGCAAAAAGGTATCAGACGGGTATATTTGCAAATTGGATATATGTTGAGAGCGAGTAAAAATATCAGGATGAAGAGGGAAAGATGAGTCCAGCGCTCGTAGGTGAGGTAACATATGAGGTGGAATACGAGTTTGTAGAGTCTTCACTTCGTTATCCCCAAGGTCATCGAAGCTAAGATAACCTATTCGTGTATGTCTATCCAGAAAGTTAATATAGGTGTCGACGTTCCTTTCTTCTGTAGTAAAGAGTTGCACAGAAGCTCCTCCTAATTCGAGTGACTCTAGTGATGGCCAATAAGCATGCTCCATCAAAGGAAAATAGGTAAAATGAACGTTCTTTCGCCTGTGATATAAAGTAAAAGAGAACTCGACGATGGTGGAGCAATCGAAGACTACCGAATCCAACATTTGTTTGATTGGCCCATGCAGATAATGACCGATCAACTCGAGCTTGACATTGAACGTTGTTAAACCGCTGAAGGGGAAACTCTACCCAGCTTGTAAGCATAATTTGAGATACTAGTACAACGACATACCGATAAAGTAAAACATGGTACATAGTCCACCACAGAAAGGCGGGAAGGACAGACATATTTAAGGACAAGGGTTTGAAGATTGGCCGAGCGATTAGCTGAAATGGAAGAGAGAAGATCGCTGTATTCTTGTTCCAGATGCGGACCCCCTCTCAGGACAATGGAGTGGCATCTATCGAAATTTGCCAGACATTGGATAAATGCCCGGAATATGCATTCTGGTAGTGGGTATGGATTGACTAGCCAGCTCGGCCTTATGCTCGCCCATCTTGTGACAAATTCTTCATCAATTATAAACCCTAGCGATGGCGTACTTCGAGGAAAAAAATCGCCAAAAGTTTCCACCTGTCGAACCATCGAACATAGACGGGTGGAAGTAGACAATTTTTCCCAAAACTTTGGTGGAGTCTCCCGTAGACTACAGCTGATGTTGGCAAAGTGAAGATGGTAGGTTAAAATGATCATCCCATAGAAACGTTTGCACGACAGAGCGACATGTAACAAGTCTCGCGAAGCTTGAAGAAACAGAAAGACATGTTCTAATGTCTCCACAGGTAAATCTAAGAGGGAGGGCATGTGGAAAACGGTCAGCTGGAAAATTTTGTAAACTCCGATAACACGTCCTCCGGGGTGTGCCGAGCGAATGTCACACCGTCACACTCTTTTGGTCTGGACATTAAACTCGAGTACCGAACCAGCCAGGTTGTGCTGCATCGAATCGGATAACACCAAAAAAAAATACCTAGTGAGTCGACCAAAACTACTCAAGGAACTTCGCAGATGTAAAAAAGTTTGTGTTGCGAATACCAGTGTGCCCTATTCATTCGAGAAACTCGTTATTTAAGAGACAACACGTAGCCTAATGCGGTGTCATTCGGCTCATAAAATAAAAACCAAACTGCAAAGTCAGCCTTTCTTCCATTACCATGACTATGAATCCAAATTGCAGAGTCTGGATAACGTCAGAACAAAGACACAGGTCCAAACCTTGTCCTACCTATCCTTTCGGAAACACCTCCGTTCTTTTGAATATAAATAAAGTCCGTGTTATAAACGCCCGCATTAACTATCGCATATTTTTGGCCGCAACTTTTACCTGGATTCAACATGCACGAGTACGCCCTTCGTGATATGACCAACACCTTTTATGACGAGCAGGACTAGGAGAACATTGGCTACATTGGCTACGATTATAGAGCCTGAGTGGCATTTGATCCAACGTGGATCATGTCCGCAGTAGAAGTCATCCAAGTCAATAATATATCCGTTCCAGCCACGATCACTTCTAATAATTTGCTCACAGCGAATACTAGCGTTATCCATAGTCGAGACACCAGCTCGGATCTCTCAATCACGAATCCCGATGCCAACCACCACAGATCAACGTCTCCGGAATCGCTCACAGCAGTCAATACCGACCCTTCTTCTGAATTGTCAAACAACCCACCGGACTCGGACATGGTCAGTTGTACCGGATTCTCATTTCATTCCGTCTCACGTTCAACCCTCACCCCATTTGTGGTTGCATTGATCTGTTTCAATTTCTTGTTTGGTTCTATAAATATAGACTAAATATCACTTTTAGGCCCGGCATTTTGAGTCATATAGCAGAACGCGATTAAAAAGTGAATACAGATGCGAAGACACGTCCGAATCGTGATAATAACGCACCCAATGCGAGAAGGCTGGAAAGGCCGGATAACGTTACCCAGATTACTGATGAAAGACCTAGAATCCGTCCCGAAGTTTTACCTTCAAGTCTAAGTGGCAGAAGAATAGCGCAAGCGCGTGATCGGAGCCGAAACAGGCGTTCGCCACGATGCTATCGCAGGAGAAGGTTTCCCAAAATCTCGCATCGCGGTGCAGGCACGGGAATATGAATAAGTTCATCACATTGAATTCGTCAAGATCAGGATTCAGGCGTTGTATTGCACAGCATATGGGGTAAAAATACGGCTGACAGGTGATCACAATTTAGAGTATGAGAGATTTTATATGTAATAACAACGCTAGCGTTCATGTTCGCTGAGTTGCTCTGAAAAAAAGTTTAACGGTCATAGCTTCAATTCAATTCGACTGATGTCAACGGGCTTAATTAAACTTGTTGAGGCAGGTTTTATTATTGTAACTATATAAGTGCTTCATTGGAATATAGACTTGATAACATGGCAAAACTAATAGCGTCAATCACGCTGCATGAGGCCACGCATGAGGACTGTTTCGAACTTATAGTCTGTAATACCTAAAGCACAATGAATAAATACGTTAAAGTAATTAACCGTAACACAGTATACCTTGTGTATCCAAAATGTGTTTGACAAGTGTGTCTTTCCAGCATGGCGGGAATTGCGGTACAGTCGAATAATAATATTCCATGTACGGCCCATATTGCGTGACAAACATGATTCTGGATTTCTCGCCCTCGCCAACCGTCTTCATTTCGATGCCAGTAGATCTAAACACGGTGCCCGGGTCGAGGTATTTCTCCGATAGGTAGACATGCGGACGCAGTCTTAGGTCAGTTCTGATTTCTTCTAAGCGATCCGCAAATTCGTCTGCAGCGCGCATGCTAATAGTGTACCCAGTCATATACCGGCATCGTGTACTAGTAGAACTGGGTTGAGCCTGATTGGTGAAAGGCATGCTAATAGAAATCTAGCAGGAGGTCAGAAAATTGTTGCAAATGAGTGTCAGGAGATACACTGACGTTTTTATTCGACATGAGGGAATTAGAGTTGCTGGCAATGAAAACAAAGAGTGGGGAGTGGGGGGTTTATATATTGTTGCATTATGTGAATTTATGGACTTGTCAAATGTCCAATTCTCCTTAGTTGGTCCGGAGTGACGTCCATTTCGTTGGATGACCTCGCCAAACCAAAATGCATTGAGACACGGTTTGGACAATAATCGAGAGAGGAGTCACTTTGTTTAGTGAATGATCATGACGTATTGTCCTTTTTCAGTCAGACAGACTTTTACTCGATTCCGGAACAGTCTGGACTAGAATGCACTGTAAAAGTAAGTGAAGATGTAATCAGGACTTTATCTCCTTGAACGTTATTGATAGACTGACATGCATTGTGATTGTAATTATCAGTGACGTGCTCAAGGTATCACAGCTGAAACATTATACAAACTCAAAAAAATAATGCTTGCGTCTCGGAGCATCCTTCGTCTCGTCGCTGCGTAGTGTGGTGTGAAAGAAGACTCACGCAAGAGCGCTCCGAAGAATTGAATACCATCACCGAGCCGTGCCTGTGCCGATACATTTTCAAGGTCAGTCAACGAAACTTGGACGAAACCATGGCTCGATAATTTTGTTCTTTTTCTTCACACTCATCTTTCAGCAGCAATCTTCTCGAACGAAATTACAAATTCAATATGATCCAAGACTTTATTGCGTCATTGACGGCTGCCGCCATCAAATCAAAACGGCTTTAAATGACCTAAACCGGTGGGGATGAACGTGAACGCCGCGGTCAGAAAGACTTATCCTTCTTCTTCCGGCTCCTGGACCTTGCGGTTTGTATAATGAAGCTGTGTGTGGGGCCATTTTTGGCCTGAAATACACGCTTTCCCATGCTCTTTTAACCGCTGTTGTCACTACATACCTCGTTCCCTAATGGATAGAATCATCTCGAGAGATATTTTCAAGTCTAACCATATTTCTAAGGCGTCCCTACATCACGCTAATAAGTAAGCTTCCACATATCGCAGACATTTATCAGAAATAATAACTAACGAAGGTTGAATGAAGTGCCTCAGAACCCGAAGCGCACCATCTATTGGCTGAAGATGATGGAGGTTCGTCTCCAGTACTTTCAGGATTCGAATTATCGTCAAAAAACACGAATTTTCGCCGACGGATGGTTTGCTGGATGCTCATCTCAATGGCTGAACGTATCTATATGTTTCAGGCCTTTCCGTACTTACCAGAAGTTCGTGCTACTCATTTTGCATGTCTGGATGTGAGCTATGCTGACGTTGATTGCGGAATTTAGTTCATTGAGGAGACAGGTGCGACTGGTGGAAACCCGGCAAACGTTGGTTATCTAGTAGGCATAGTCGTCAGTTCTCTTCATATTTCCACTGTCATAGATATCTGTTGATGAAATACGAATAAATAAAGGAAACTGCATATTCTATAAGTGGAGGTTTATTCATCCTTCAATGGGCTCGACTCAGCGACAAAATTGGAAGAAAACCCGTATTTCTTTTAGGCTTAGCTGGCGTTGCTCTTTCCGCACTTTGCTTTGGACTATCGACGTCATTCCATGCGATCGTTCTGAGTAGAATTATCCTGTGCCAGGTGTTTTGAATGTAACAGAGACCGTTCTTCGAAGTTCTATGGGTGATGTTTTAACCGAGGACGACTTCGCGCGTGCGGTCGCGTGGCTTCCTGGCGTATGGTGTATTGCGGCAACTGCAGGGTAAGTATTGTGTGTTATGCTTTCAACGCTGTGTATTTTGCCTACATACAGGGTATAGTCCGCTCATAGGAGGATCGCTTTCACACCCTTATGAAACATTCCCGGACATGTTCGGCGAAATTGAGTTATGGATCTCGCATCCTTTTCTTCTACCCAATGTTGTTGTTGTTGGAATTACAGCCGTTATATTCATCGTAATTTATAATTATTTCGAAGAAGTAAGTCTTAGCAAAATTGAATCATTTCCATTACACGATGAATTGATTCTGTTATAGACTCTTCCAACCTTAGAAAAATTCGATTTTTCTTTGGAAGCCTACGTTTTACAGGAAAGTGGATCTCTTTCGCCTAGAACTTCTTTAGAGCGTCAAGGAGCACCTCTATCTATCCTATCACTCCTTGATCGACGACTCATCCTCCTCCTCTCAACGGGCATGATCAACACCTTTCTCGACGCTTCATTTGGAACAACTCTCCCAGTGATACTGTCAACACCAGTCGAAACTGGCGGTTTCGGGCTCTCAACATCTTAAATCGGGATGGTTATTGCACTGGCGGGTACTATATCAGGCTCTTTGATGATCGTTGCTTTCCCCTTTCTGCGCTCTCGATTAGGAAACAAAAATCTGTTACGGTTAGGGTTTTGTGGGTATATCGGTGTATTTTCTGTTTTTGTGTGCACGAGGGTTTTGAACCGTACCGCCGGTCCAAGAGGTGGTGTTCCTCCATGGGCATCATTACCCTTAGTTTTCGCGTTTTACATTTTGGCACTAATGATTCCCAGTAAGTAAATGTTTATTAGTGCACATTTTGTTGTTCGAATAAATCCTACAGATTGCTTGACACTACTTTTGGCGAATGGAACTCGTGCCGACGTCCTCGGTGCTGTAAATGGACTTTCACAGACAATGTCATTTGTAGCCCAAGCGCTAGGTCCTATAAGTGGAGGAACTCTATTATCTCTTTCCTTTGAGAAACAATACCTAGGTTAGTTAGTGTCTTATATCTGCTGACATGAACCGACATCCTAAATGACACTCGCTGTTTTGGTAGGTGGTAACCTTGTGTACTATATTTTGTCTATAATAGCCTTGTTCGGATTTTTCATCGGAAGATTTATTCCGTCGGTACCAACTCAAATGATAAAAGACTAAATTTGTATGTGGACATCACGAAGCACTGAAATATTTATACATATTTGTTTTAATATGAGAATTGTGTGTTGCTCTCCCCGTCATTACACTTGAGCTAGATGACATCCTAGCGTCACCACCATCATTCCTTCCGTCATCCTTTTGGGCTCTCCAGCCCGTCCCAACGCTCGCTTAAGCCCTCAACAACACAGTCTCGGATCACTTACACTCCCAGTGATCCGAATTCGCCGAACAAGAGCCCGCTCACCTTGCGGTCTTATTCGGCGCTTCTGAGTACAGCTCCTCCCTCCCTCCCTCCAATCTACCACAGACACCGTCGCGAGGAGCGAGACGAGGCAGGACGCCGATACATGTTCAAGGTCAGTCGACGAAATTTGGACGAAAACATGGTTCGATTATTTCGTTCTTTTTCTTCACGCTCTCATCTTTCAATCATCAGCGATCTACTCAAGCAAAGCCGCAAATTCTATATGATCGAAAACTTTTAATTATTCTTGCGTTATTCGCGTCGGCCGCCATCAAATCAAAACGGCTTTAGGTGACCTAAACCGGTGGGGTTGAACGTGAATGCCGGCGGTCAGAGAGACTTACCCTTCTTCTTCCGGCTCCTGAACCCTGCGATTTGTATAATTAAGCTATGTTTGGAGCCTTTTTTGGCCTGGAATACACGCTTTCCTCCATGCTATTTTAACCTCTGGTGTCATTACATATTTCGTTCCCTAGTGGATAGAATCATCTCGAGGGATATTTCCAAGTCTAACCACATGTCTAAGGAGTCCCTACATCACGGTAATAAGTAAGCCTTTATTTATCGCAGTCATTTATCAGAAACAACTACTAACAAAGATTGAATGAAGTGCCTCAAAACTCGAAGCGCACCATCTATTGGCTGAAGATGATGGAGGTTCATCTTCATCGTCAAAAAATACGGATTTTCTCCGAAGGATGGTTTGCTGGATGCTTATCGCAATGACTAAACGTATCTATATATTTCAGGCTTTACCATACTTACCAGAAGTTTGTTCTCAATTTGCATATCTGGATGTGAGCCATGCTGACGTTGATTGTGGAATTTAGTTCGTCGAGGAGACAGGTGCAACTCGGGGAAACCCGGCAAACGTTGGTTATCTAGTAGGCATAGTCGTCAGTCCTCTTCATCTTTTCGCTGTCATAGTCATCTGCTAATGAAATGCGAATAAAGAGAGCTGCGTATTCTATAAGTGGAGGTCTATTCATCCTTCAATGGGCTCGACTCAGCGACAAAATTGGAAGAAAACCCGTATTTCTTTTAGGCTTAGCCGGCGTTGCTCTCTCGGCACTTTGCTTTGGACTATCGACATCATTTTATACGATCTTTTTGAGTAGAATTATCCTGGGCGTTTTAAGCGTAACAGAGACTGTTCTTCGAAGCTCGATGGGTGATGTTTTGGCGGAGGACGAATTCGCGCGTGCGGTCGCGTGGCTTCCTGGCGTACGGTGTATTGCTGCAGCAGCAGGGCAAGTACCGTATAATATACTTTCAACGCTGTATATTTTGCTTACATACAGGGAACAGTTCGCTACTAGGAGGATCGCTTTCACCCCCTTATGAAACGTTCCCGAACATGTTCGGCGAAATTGGTCTATGGATCTCGCATCCTTTCCTTCTACCCAATGCTGTCGTTGTTGGAATTACAGCCATTGTATTCATCGTAATTTATAATTATTTCGAAGAAGTAAGTTCTAGGAAAATTGAGTCATTCCCACCGCACGATGCAATGATTATGTTCTATAGACTCTTCCGATCTCAGAAAAATTCGATTTTTCTTTGGAAGCATATGGTTTACAGGAAAGTGAATCTTTTTCGGCAAAAACTTCTTTCGAGCATCAAGGAGCACCTCCATCTATCCTATCACTCCTTGATCGACGACTAATCCTCCTCCTCTCAACGGGCATGATTAACACCTTTCTTGATGCTTCATTCGGAGCAATTTTTCCAGTGATACTGTCAACACCAGTCGAAACTGGCGGTTTCGGACTCTCATTGTCTCAAATCGGGATGGTTATTGCTCTGGGAGGAATTATATCAGGCTCTTTGATGATCTTTGCTTTCCCCTTTCTGCGCTCTCGATTAGGGAACAAAAATCTGTTACAGTTAGGATTTTGTGGGTATATCGGTGTATTTTCTGTTTTTGCGTGCACGAGGGTTTTAAACCGTACCGCCGGACCTAGAGGTGGTGTACCTCCATGGGTATCATTACCCTTGGTGTTCGTGTTTTCCATTTTGGCGTCAATGATTTCCAGTAAGTACATAGTTCATTAACATCCGTGCCTTTTTATTCCGGACAAAAAATAATCTACAGATTGTCTAACGCTACTCTTGGCGAATGGAACTCGTGCCGATGCCCTCGGTGCTGTCAATGGACTTTCACAGACAATGTCATTTGTAGCCCAAGCTCTGGGTCCTATAAGCGGAGGAACTCTATTATCTCTTTCCTTTGAGAAAAAATACCTTGGTCAGTGTCTTATATCTGATATGAACCGACATCCTAAATGACACTCACTGTCTTGGTAGGTGGTAACCTTGTATACTATATTTTGTCTGTAATAGCTTTGTTTGGGTTTTTCATCGGAAGATTTATTCCATCGGTACCAACTCAAATGACAAAAGAAGAAAGTTCTATATGAACATCACGCATTACTGAAATATTTATACGTATTACAATAGAATATTTATATCGTTTCATTAATGTAATGATAGGCATACGGATCTCAGGTTTATATTGTATTTACGCAAACTATCACTCGTCCTTAAGCCGGCTTCCATACCGGATAATAACTTGAAGTAAACTAAAAAGTCCATTTGTCAAAAGCTCCGGTTGAACGTAACGACTGGGAAGGTACTCACAGCGACCCAATCCAGCCAATGACCGCTACTCCAGAGAACGCCCACCCTACACCGAAGATGTCGATAGATGGTAGTATGGTTGCAGACACAATGCTTGCGAACAAATTCTCAAAAGCGCTGTTAAAATTACATTAGATTTCAGGCTTTCTCATGAAAAAAAAAAGTTTCGAAATGGGCTTTACAAGTTAATTGCCTTAGTCTCGGCACTTCGTTCTCTTTGTATGTCTAACATATACGCATACGCGGGTGTTTGAACTACACCGATCTGTAAAAGACCTCAAGAGTAAGTTGTTATGGAAGTACACCAGCGTAGATAACTTACTCCGAAGCCGTTGATAAAGAGTAAAGCGAGATTTATGACAAATCCCAGAGTTCCTTTAACATACTCCAAAGCCAAACCTGAGAGAAGAATGGAGGGGGATACTAATAAAAGTGAACCGAGGAACGCTTCGTGAAGTCGGTCTTCAGGTATCCATGCGCCGCCGTGACGTCGAGCCGACTTTAAGAGTGCTCTGTCCGATAGATATCCACCAATCATCGAGCCAACTTTTGAGATTGTTAAGCATGTAAACTGGGATATTCTCGGAAGGGAATTGAGTGGTGGTGCTTACCAACGACGCCGAAATCGCCAGGGAAAAAACAAAGACCGATGGCTATGGGAGATTCTATATTATATCTATCATTCTAATCAAAATGTCAGACACTACTGATAGGCTGCGGTGTGTCATACGCATACGCACGTAGGTAACAGCCATAGAGTCCCACAATGCTGCTAGAGGCTTAACCCAAATTCGTGTGATTATCGAGATACTGCCCACCTATTCCCGTAATATACGCCAAAGTAGTAGACAACGCCTGAATCTCAACTTTAGGAGCGAATTTTAAAAAAACGACTAAATTAGAATCAATTACCCAGATACCAACAATCGGCAGATGCAATAAGCACAAAGATTTGAATGGGTTCAGCCAAACAAATTTGGGAATCTTGGTAGGGTTATTGGACAAAAGGTCTCCTGACACGTTTTCGATTCCTCTTGAACCCGGATGGCTTGTCTCGGGAAGAATAATTATGGAGAGAAGTAAACTCAGGCAAGACATGAACATCAAAACGACATGCATTATCCGCCATGAGAAGTACGAAGTTACGATTCCGCTGAGGAAAGGTGCAAGAACCGGGATGGGATTCTGATAAACGCGTCACGGTTAAAGGTACGTCAAATGAGTTATAAAAGCACAAACTCCACACAGAATTCCAACAGCTGTTCCTCGGTGCTCTGATCTGTAGATATCGGAGATGATAGCTATACTCGTGCTCGATATACTAGAAACGCCGATAGCTTGTAGGACGCGCGAAAAGAACAATTCTGGCATTGTTCGTGAAAATGCGGCTCCTAGACATCCCAAGCAAACAAAAGGTAAAGATGTGATAAAAACGAATCGGCGACCGTCTAGCACATTCGTAAAATTAGAATTTAGTAAGTGATTGGCAGGTTGTTTAGCTACCTACAGAAAGTTGCGTAAACTCCCCACAATAGACTCCCTACTGCTTTAATCAGAATGAAAGAACCGAGAACGTAGCTATGAGAGTACGGGTCAAAGTGTTTCTGAAGATAAGAATTAACAGTAAATAATACTTTAGAGAGGTGGCGCTGAGCTTCAAATCTCTCGCGATGTCAAGGAATCCAGATGCAAAGGCTCCCGATACGAAAGCTTTTATCATCCAAGTTGAATTAGTAATGTTCAAGTCCGGTGATATGTAAATCAGCAAAATACACACGAGAAAGCACAGATGTCCACAATATAAGAGCGAATATCAGCCGTTTCTTTGATTCTGAAAACCGATCATATACATCTGTAGCTTCATGGATTTGAGCCTCAACACTACTCCCGGGCCGCGTCGTCTCAACTATGAGCGGTTCGTTCTCTGGAGACATCAAGGTGGGATAGGAAAAGGAGCAATCATCGTGTTTGGTATGGGTTGCCTTTGCCAATAGCGTGTCAAAAACCCCTATTGGTAGGAAGTGGCAACGACGGGTTGCGATTGGATGATAGCTGGAATATTAAAGCTGGACGGCGGTGAAATTACGGTTCACGCAGTTTTTATTGTCGACAACGTGGTGATTCTCCTGTTTTTAATTATTTTGATATTCAGCTTGAAACCGCTTGAACCCTCGCAGTGGTCACGACAGAACTTCCGCTTCCTCTGCAATACAAACCCTTAATACGAATCCAGGTTTCCGTTTAGTTACCGGGCGGAAAATGATCGCCGAAGATAAACAGATCAGAGTCTATTTTTTTGTGACCCGCGTTGGACCCGCGCCAATTGGGAATCGGCGCTTGAAAATTTGTTACTTTCGCTTTTCCTGTTCTAAAAACCTAAAAACGCTCATATTTCGCGATTTACCTATAGAACTAATAGAACATGTTTTTTTATATCTAGAAACACCACCAGATGTATTACATGCTGCTTCGATATGCAAGTTATTCCAGAACATAATCATTCCCACATACCGTTCGGCGTTTGCATTTCACCAAACGTTATTTAACCTCCGCAAACAATGTCAAAACAAAACGCTTTCTTCCTCCATCATGCCACAACTTACAAGCGTGGAGAAAGATCAAGTTGAGATATTTTCACAGCGTTATGCTGACTTTATATTTGCATTGACGGAGGGCGATGACATGTTGAGGTTGAGAAAGGTTCCTCGAGAGGAGCTGTTGAGGCTCTATAAGGAGATAGAAAAAAATCCAATTGAACCATCCGAGCTGGATAGTCTCGATACATTTATTGAAGGCCTGGAGGTTCAGATCAAAGAATGTCGGGAAAGAAATACACCCAGAGAGTAAGTTTGGTCTTCAACGTTTGGAGTTAACTTTAACTTATGTGTATGATTTATAAAGTATAATGCAAATGATGAATTTAGCTAATGCTGCCGCCGGGCTTATGCTTGATTATATGCAGGAGGACTATCCGCGGTTGGCTGAAGCTGTCACTATGAGGATGACAGAGATACAGTGCGCACCGTTCTTTGGGTTTCGATGACAATGACTGATGACTTCGCCGTTTTATATCCAGTCACACAGCCAACACGAAAAGATTGGACAGACTGGGCCTACTTCTACCTGACGGACGTCTAATAATAGGGAATCACGTTTCCGCCAAACCTGTTGGTTTTTTCCAACCTCAAAGGGATAATCCCAATTACTTTAATCCTCCAGACGGCCTTCGAGACTCTACCAAGTGGCGCAGAATTACTTTCAAAGAGTTCAAGAAGGCGACTGATGAACATTTATTCGGTCACATTTTTTTTGTAGCCGACCCTCCCCAAGGACAAAATCGCCAGGATTATACAGCGTTCGAGTTGGCGAGCTTTAAACATAGCCCTCAGGGAATCGTATATGAGGTGCGCTGGGAGGGGACAGCTCACACGGAGCAAATGGCGTTGGATGAGTTGGAAGACAGGTCCACGCCGTATTTATGGGTCGTACCGAAGCCTCGATAAACATAATGCCACAATCAATGTACAAGCCCCAGATGCTTTATAGTTTCAGGCGCAATTCTTAATACATGTTACTTACATGTTATCTGTACCGATTTGTTAACAATTTTTCACTATCACTATAACAAGAGAAATATATCTGCCTTTTTGACTGATTCCTTTTCGGAGTTAAATGAGGGGCCTACAAGTAAACCGCGAATCATCCTGTCATGGTCAATCTTCAGCTTTTGTTGGATCCAATACTTTTTCGACTGCCGATGGGCCCTGCACGCCACGCGACAAACAATAGAACATGTGGAACTACATATTGAGGAAAAAAAACCGTGACCAGGCCAAATACCGTTCGCCGAATCGATGTTTGCTTTGATTTTACGTAAACACCTTTTTTCTATATCATTTGACCGTTCTTCAAACTCATGCCATTTCCAAGGACGAGAAAGACATGGTCCAAGAGCTCCAGCAGTTTCACGCTGGTTTTTTATCGTATCTATGGTGGAAGCCAGATATCGACTCATTGAAGGCGACCATAACCAAATACCCCTTCCGGATTTGGATACGACAATTCACGTGTTGACAGAAGACGTCCGACGATTTTCTACACCAAGAAATTCAGAAATTACAGAAATAGCCTCGAGCTCCTTTGAAGAGCTCGAGTAGGTATGTTGATGTCGATGATCGATGAATAGCCATGTTCACGTTAGATTCAACTATTCGCGCTTAGCCAAGGCCGTCAGAATCAGGACAACGGACCTCCAGTAATGTGTAGTTTTCGCTTTCGCGACTTTTTTTTGTAGCTCTGTATACTTTAAAACAAGAATAAAGGAAGACGATAGTATTTTACCGGATGGACGGTTCAGAGTAGAAGATCACATCACCGCCGACCCTATTTCTGACTACTATAGAGTTGGCCAAATGGCGAAATTTTCAACCATTCCCAGCCTTCTGAGGCTGCTCGATTATCTCGTCAACCAATTTCTCTTCACGAATTTGAGAGATTAAATAGGGAAAACCTATTCAACAGCGTTCTACTTATCAAAAATCTCAATAATACCAAGGATCTTACTGCATTCGATGTAACAGGGTGTAAAGATTCACGCGATGGGAAAGAATTATGTCCCGTGCGATAAATGTTGCGGTCGGAAAGCTGAAGCAGCTTGCTGAGCGTGGATTGTGAATGTCACCAAGTTGGAAGTGTATTTAAGATTTGAGTTATTTGAAACGCAGATCTTACTAGTAGTTGTTATTGCTACTAGAGTCTAGTAGGCTGGCGCCATAAGAATTCCACGTCCTTGAATTGAAATGTACGTTCAACTTTTTATAATACAGAGACATCGAATGTGTTGAATGGCATCCGGATTCGAGGGCCCTGACTCCGAAACAAATTTCCACGAGTCAACATTTGGGGCTGGAAGTTTACACGTACGCGCCCAGCCAGGCCTCGTGCATTGTCCCCGATGTAGCCGCGAGCTACCGCGAGTTCTCATTTAATCTCCGCCTGCACTTTTGCAGTCATCATCGATTCATCCATGCCACGACTTTCGAGAGTAGAAAAAGAGCAAGTCGAAGATTTTGCACGCCGTCAGGCCGCCTTCCTCTTAGCAATGACAGAAGGCGATGACAAGCTGAGAGATCGGATGTCTCAAAAGGACGTGCTTAAACTTCATAAGGAGATCATCATGGAAGGCCCTTGCATTGAAAGTCCTGAGGAGTTGAGTCATCTTGGAGAATTCATTGAGAGCCTGGAGAAAAAAGTCGAGGAGCATCGTGAGAAAGACACACCTAGAGAGTGAGTTTGTTATTTATTCAACGGAAGTGGACTGAACTTACATGATCCATGAAGCTTGATGGAAATGATAAAAGTAGCTAATGCCGGGGTCGTAGTGATGAATAACCATATGAAGTATAACCATCCGCGATTAGTCAAAGCTGTCAATGAAAGAATGACAGAAATACAGTAAGTAAACAACCCTTTTATATCTGCAACGGCCGGTAATATCTGAGTAATTATATCTGATATTCAGTCATACAGCCTATGCTCAAAGATTGGATAGAATGGGCCTTCTTTTACCTGACGGACGCGTTAAAATGGGGGACCAGGTCTCAGCAGAACCTATTGGTTATTTCCGGCCTCAAAGGGAATATCCCAATTATTTTAATCCTCCCGATGATTTTCGAGACCCTGCGAAGTGGCGTAGAATCACATTCGACGAATTCAAGAACGCGGATAATAGTTATCTATTCAACAATATTTTTTTCGTTGAAGACTCTTCTTCGAACGGACAGGACTACACCGCGTTCGAACTAGTAAGCTATAAATATACCGCGAGCGGAACTGTCTATGAGATACGCTGGGAAGAAACATCTTATACGACGGAAACGATATCCGATGAATTAGAAGAGTTAGCCGAAGCGGGCTTGTGGACTTCCCCGAAACCTCCAGGGCCCGCGCGCGTATAATATGTAACAATCAATACCGTGTGGTTTTCACAATTCTTTTTGCTATCTGTGTCCTGTGTCATTCTGAAAACGATTTTTTTCTAAATCAAAATATACTTGTGTCAGTATCTTTGAAATCCTTAAAATTTACTTTGACTGAGGCAGCCGTACCGAGCCGTCACAATATTTTGCTTCCGTGCGTCCGACGTCGACGCGTACACGCGTTTTGTCCTGTTTCTTCCTGGTTACTTTCCTTGTCTTCGTTACAAATAAACTTCGTCCATCGTACTGAATAACGCTATATAAAGTCCATTTTTTTTGATCATCGCATATCCTTTCGTCGGTGTGGTCGTGTTTTTCGCCTTTACTTTATTTGATCTCCGAAAGAAGTAGCAAAACAAACGTGTCCGAGTTTATCCTACCTTCATGCCACGGCTTTCAAGGGAGGAAAAGGAACTAGTCGAGAGATTCGCGAAGCGTCATGCTGCTCTCATCTATGCCATGACTGAAGGTAGTGACAGGTTGACAGGAATGAGCCCAGAAGCCTTTTCAGAACTCTATAAGAAGGTTATGGCAGATGACGACGGTCAAATGATACTCCCCGACTTAGCCGACCTTGAAGAATTCACAGTGCGTATGGAGAACAAGGTTGATGAATTCAGGCAGGGAAATACACATGAACAGTACGTTTTCTTTCTGTGCAAACGATAGAAAAAAATGAACCAAACGTTGGTGCGATGAGGATGATGAAAGCAGCTAATTCTGGTGCTATGATGATGAATAATCATATGAGGTACAACTATCCCCGATTAGCTTCAGCTGCACGTGTTAGAATGACAGAAATACAGTACGTGTACCATCCTGACCTCCCACAACTGATATATATATATATATATATAAATACTATATTCAGTCATACTGCCTATAGACGAAGATGGGAATCAATGGGCATTCTGCTACCCGATGGCCGCGTCAAAATCGGCGACAATGTCTCTCTTAATCCTATTGGAAATTTCCAGCCCTATGGCAAAGATCCCACCCTTTTCGATTCTCCTGATGCCAACAGAAACCGCTCGAAGTGGAAGCAAATTTCATTCAATACATTTGAGGCGGCAAACGATGAAGATCTGTTTAATAACATTTTTTACGTTGCAGATTCTCCAGATGACTCAAGCTTTTCCGCTTTCGAAGTATTGAGCTTCAAGCGTACTGCTAATGGGAATAAATATGATATACGGTGGGAGGGAACATCTCACGAAATAGAAATGATACCAGCCGAGCTAAAAGAACGAGCTGAGCTGGGTTTGTGGATGACACCGAAACCAAAATCAGCATAAAATATGCCAACGTTTGATCTTCTCAAGTGCAATTTTACATGCTATTTGTTTATCTGCTTCTAATGACAGCAATTCACTGCTCTCGTGTCCATAATAAAACGCATCTTTTGGAATGTGGCGCAAAAGTTTAAATCTCCGAACATGTGCACAAACAAAAAAATTAAGCGAAATTCGGCGTTCTTTCTGTCACCGCGTCGTGCACACTGTTCAAGTTATGCCACAGTTTTCGAATGCAGAAAAAGAACAAATCGAGATACTTGCGCAGCGCTATGCCGATTTTAGGATGCACTGGCAGAAGGCGATGACAAGTTAAAAGGTGTTCCTCGAGAGGAATTGACGAGGCTCTATAAGGAGATAGAAAAGGATCCAATTATAGTACCCCCGGGGCTGGATGGTCTCGAAAGATTCATTCAAGGCCTCGAGGTCAAGTTGAAAGAATATCGGGGAAACAATACACCCAGAGAGTAAGCTTTGATTCTCAAAGTTGGACTTCACTTATGTGTACCATTTATAAGATTAATGGAAATGATGAAAATAGCCAATTCCGCCGCTGGGCTTATGGTTCCTCATTTGAAATATAACTATCCGCGATTGGCCAAAGCTGCAACTATAAGGATGACAGAGATACAGTACGCGTCGTCCTTTTGTTTCTACGACTGTAACTGATAACTAACTTCAACCATTTTATATTTTATATCTAGCCACACAGCCATGGCCAAAAGATTGGACAGAATGGGCCTTTGGACAGAATGGGCCTGCTTTTACCTGATGGACGCGTTAAGATAGGGAATCACGTCTCAGCAGAACCTATTGGTTTTTTCCAACCTCAAAGGGATAATCCCAATTACTTTAATCCTCCAGACGCCCTTCGAGACCCCACGAAATGGCGAGAAATCACCTTCGATCAATTCAAAAAGTTGGATGACGAGTATCTATTCAGCAGGATCTTTTTTGTTGCAGATCCTCCTCATGACCAAAACGATCAAGACTATACTGCGTTCGAAGTAGTGAGCTTTAAACGTACTGTGAATGGAACTGTTTATGAATTGCGCTGGGAACGGACTGCACACATTGAGCAAATGGCATCAGAAGATTTGGAAGAAAGGTCTGCACGGGGTTTGTGGACTAGTACCGTGACGCCGAAGCCTCAATGAACACAATCCCGCAATAAAAACTCCCACAATTTCGAGTGCTATTTTACATGGTGTAATGTATTTTTTCTTTGGAAACAGTATATGTAGTATAAGACTGAAGATATCTCTGACCGTCAATGGTCGTCGTGGGCACTTTTGAGACTTTGAAAATGGACCAAGGACTTGTCAACACACGTAGTTAATTTCGTTCTTTCGTATTTTAAACCCCGAATAAGGGTCACGGAAGACCAGACGCGTTTGTCTATCTTACACTCATGTCGCTTTCCAAAACCGACAGAGAGACAGTCGAGGAACTTGCAAAACGTCTTTCCGATCTTGTCAACGCTATGACGGAAGCTAGGTATCGATTGAGTAACGTTCCACAAGATCAACTAGCCAAGCTTCACGGGGAGATCATTGAGGGTGAACAAAACGAAATCCATACGCCTGAAGAAAATAATCTCGATATAACGATTCGAGCGTTGGAAGAAGATGTCAAACGACTTTCGCGGAGGAACACAAGGAACGAGTAAGCTCCATTTTTATTTTTTCGTGAACAGTTTTCAGTGAAAGATGATACCAATAGCGCGATGGAGATGCTGAAAGTGGTTAACGCTGGTGCCGTATTGATGAACAGTCATGTTAAACTCAACTACCCGCGATTGGCCAAAGCGGTGAGAAACAGGACGAGAGATCTTCAGTTCGTGCGGTTTTCTTTTTGCGGTTTTCACCATTGAAAGTTAGCATTTTGTTTTATGTAGTTCAGCATACTTCAGAAAGAGGCTAGAGGAAGATGGCAGGATTTTGCCAGATGGACGTGTTAGGATAGGAAACCATATTTCAGTCAATCCTATTCCTGACTGCAGGGCTGGTAGTAAAAACCCCGAATATTTTCAGCCTTCTGAGGCTACTCGATCCTCGCGTCGACCAATTACGTTTGATGAATTTGAATGCCTTAATGGCAAGGCATCAGTAATCTGGGTTTCATCTCTGGAGCACGTTCCCCGATCTGGAAGTCTCTGAAGCGCTCTGGAGACGTCCAGATGGGGGGACGTGCTCCAGAGCTTAAACCCAGATCACTGATGGGACCTGTTCGATACCGCTTTCTTTATCCAGGATCTCGATAATGCGCAAAACCTTACTGCTTTCCAGTTAACGGGTCGTAAAGATACGCGAAATGGATTAATTTACGAAGTGCGTTGGGAAGGAACGTCTCGCGCAATGGATGTACCACGGGAAGAACTGAAAGAGCTCGCTGAACAAGGCTTGTGGTTCACGCGCACACCTCAGGCTTGAACAATGTAAATGACAAATGTCACAAGTATTTTGACGCTCCTTTTCAATGTTTTCTTATATGACAAAACATATCACCATTACTCCTTTGTATCACAGAAATTATATTGCTTTCGTTGATTGATATGCGTCCGTGGCTGATTCAGTGTCGGGGTGACGCGCTCACGAGACTACTGACGAACGCCAGCTCTAGTCCCCCGAGGCATTGTGAATGGGACTTTTCATGAAAAGGCCGCGCTGGGTTTATGGACTACACAGAAGCCTTGCCGAAACCTCCACGAACAAAATCTCATACAATTTGACATGCTATCTCACATGTTATTAGTACACTTCAAGCAACGAAATCTATGTCATCACTTACCTAGTCGACTGTCGTAGTCCCTCGTCCTGGCACTCTGCTTCCGCGCGTTCACACATCAGGGAACAGGTGGTGTGCTACGTTGCGCTACATAGGCTACATAGCGCGTGTAGCCGCGTAGGACATTTCGATGCTTCATAATTCGATGTAGTTGGCCCAGCCAAATTCGTAGAGCTATGTAGTTCTACGAAATCCGTTTCCTGCGCTGTAGTCGCAACCTTTATCCGTCACTGCCGTTGTTCTTCTGTAGTTATTCTTTATAATGTAGAATCCGTAGAAATATTGTTATTTTAATTATATTCACTCTTTTTCCCTTTACGTGTTTGAATTTTTGTGAACTTCAAATATATTAAAGATAGTAAGTAATACAATGGATTTACAATTCTAACTTTAACGTTCAAGTAATCGTTGCTACTAAATAACTTTGGTACTTAAAAAACTGAACTAAGCCTCAGTAAGTAATAGTTAAGAAGGGAAAGCAGTTGGACGCAAAAGCAGGACGACGGACTCTTATATAGACAATCTGGTTAACAGGTGCTCGTGGAGCTGTGGAGCAGCAACGCACCAATCATCGTGCTCAGTTTCTCCGCCTCAGGCGTCATAATAAACATCAGTGTGGAGCGACAGCAAGAAAGTAGTGAGGAAAACGTGGGGACGGCAATGAAGACGGGGACGAGAATATTGGCGAAGAAGAGAACGATCATAGGGAAACACAGAATCTGCTCTTACCTTACCTTTGGTCAAGTTCCGCCAAGACCCTCGCGACTATCCAGATCTGTGGCCGAAAGCATTGAGGACAAGTTGTGCTGCCATTGAGGTTCGAGAATCTTATAGATGGCGGATGGCGTTGACCGTGACTAAGGTGTGAATTTAGCACTATGTAGATAACAAAAAAATACCCAAAATTTTGTACTCACCTTGAAAACACGAAGTTCTACATATTTCATGGTGAACTACATCTTGCTACATTGCCTGACGGTTTTACTGTGGAGCGTTACATGATCCTGGGTGAAATTACGTCGGCTTCATAGACGTTCGTATCAAGCGCTGGTTTTGTAGGCGTGTGTAATTTCGCTCCAATTACAAGTGCCGGAACCGGTTCCCTGATGCATGCACGCGTGACGCGTTTTCTTTCTACATCTTGCAAGCTGTTCATCATACATTTCAAGAGAATTAATAAGGTGTATTTTTTTGACGGGCTTTCAGAAATCATGCCACCCCAGAAGATAGTTAGATGTATCGTTAAGAAATAACCAGAAACTCAGTTTTAACGAACGTACCTCAAGTGGACACAGTTGAGGAAATAGGCGCCGTGCTATAGCTACTGTAATCACGGCGTGACTGTAAACAAACACTACACTCGCCCTTGCTCAATCATGACAGTTTGACAAAAACGTCACGTTCTATTAGAAGATCCTAAATAGAGTGAAACGTCTACACGAAGCTTGTCTAAAAAAGGGAGAAGTTCCAAACGCAGGGTTACCACCATTGGTCCACCAAAGAGTAAGTCAATATACTGTATAATCAAAGGACTTGAAATTATCACACAGGCGTCCTCAATTCGATCCCAATTGTACCTCACTAACTTGGATTGATAGATGCATCAACATAGGAAACACTGTTTGACTGATCCTAGACTTACGCATTGCCAACGTCCAACGAAGATCCCCTTCAAACCTCATATTTTCACCCCATTCCCTCATCAGCAAATTACATTCAGCACCAGCACCTTCCCGTACAAATCTTTACCATTGTGGAGGAACATCCATCTCGAACGACGCATCTGGCTCCGAAGATGTGGTCATAGTCTAGCCTTGGACATCCCTAGAAGCCTGGCGAATATGACATATGCCCAGTCGACGTTCGTGAAGACGAAAACTTCTATGTTTTTTTGTGTTTAAAGGTCGTTTAGAGCATAATTCGTCGGGTCGTTATTGATCCCGTCCCCCATTAACAAACCCTTGCATTCGCGGCCATCTGTCGCCGTCCGACGGGAGCGCCTCCGGAATGGCAGGATGCCACGCTTCTTTGGCCTTACTGGCTTATATCTAATACAACAAGCCCACGAGCGATGACAGAGGGGTATGTCGAAAATGCAACTTAAGCTCCCTGTTCCGGAAGCCCATCATTAAACGTGAGGTACTCGTACTCCTCGTACTCTCGAGGGTTCTCATAAACGAGAGGTCTTCACGACTTTATAGAAGGGTCCTGCGTCATTTGAACGGCTTAATAGTGTTGAATTTCTGTAAGTTCTGTAAGGAAAAAAAGTCTGAAAGGTATGTTTACTTTTTGTCAATGTCGGATATGGATCGATGACCCCGTTGCAGCCAAACGACCCAAGCAAGGGTGAAAATCAATACCGTTTTGAAGACCGCATACGCATGCTGATTTTTAAGCCAAGATCGGCGGCTTTGAGTCAAATAAGGACCTACTATGTTCAACTCGAGAGTCTGCATAAGGTTACTGCTTCGTTGTTCGGGCTGTGATCAAATTCACCTGTAACAGGAATACTTTATGAAGTTGCGCTGGGACGGAAAATCTCACGATGGATGTGGAGCAGGGAGAGCTGAAAGAGCTCGCCATGTGTGGTTTGCATAATAGTTACTATGATAGGTCTCCGCGGTAATGGTGCACAAGTAACGTCAGTACATTTTTCTGGCGGTTTTTCGAACACATGTTTACTTACATAACTCAAACACAGCTTAACGAGATAAGAAATTTTTCACTGGCTTTCTCAAAGATTCATTCAAAGCAAAAAAAAAACGGATAACATGACTGATACTATTCCCCAAATACTCCCATAACACTGGGCCACGAAGTCTATATACCCAAATAGAGTTGATCCTTGGACGATTTTCTATAATAATTTTCTTTAAATATACACATGGAATTAAAACGCTGAGGTTTAAACCGGCCTTTGTACTGAAATATAAATAGTCGATAGCCGCCTGAGAATTTAATCATCGCCGGGAGGTATATAATGCTTACATTGCTTATCCAGAAGATCGTGGCTTGTTCCTAGCCTTTGTCTTTCCTTTCCCTTTGAGCCTTTGAGCTTTCCCCCAAACTTTTTTACGCATCCACACACACGGCACAAACGGCAGAAACCACCGCCTAAGATCGGTGTTTAAAAAAATTTGTCTCCAAAAAGACAAGCAGCTTTCGCAGCTGATTTTCCAATGCGCTTGGAATGACCACCTTTCAAACATTGCCCATTGAGTCGATAGAACATGTATTTCTCTTCCTCGAGTCTCCCAAAGACTTGTTACATGTTGCTTTGACATGTAAAGAGTTTCATCAACTGATCAACGCAACGCATCGTCTACACTTCCACAGTGTTAGCTGCAGTCCATCAGAGACGTCCTCGGTATTCTGGGAAAAGCTATCCACTTCTCAGCGTTCATCATCGATGTTTCGATTTTTGGAACTTTGCGATAATTCTCGTTTCCATCAACTCTCAGGTATCCGACAGAAACCCATCTTCCGGATCGATGAAGCCTTCGTCGAGCAATGGACTGGATCAGAACTTCAGTTGCCTCCGAGTCCTAAAGCGGAGGCTTCTCGTTCCAATTTCGAAACTTTCCTAGCATACTTTCACAAATTCACGGACTGCCAATCTATCACCATCCTAGGACGGTTTTCATCGGAAGAATATATTGACATTTTCACCTACATCTCAAACAACTTGTCGCACTATCTTGATACGTTTATCGTCAAGAATTTGACACGATTTGTACTTTCCAATGGCTACGTCCCGCGATACACCTTAGAGGTACGTCTTATGTCATCCGAGTCGTAAAAACTTGTTTCGCTCATGAAAGAAAACTACATAGACCTGCACTTTCATATTTCTGAGAACGTTTTATGTCGATCTCGATTTGTACGACAATCATCTGTATCCGATATTAGAGCCGTTATTGGACACGATAGTTTTCGACTCCCGAACGTTGGTCAACTTTACTCTGAAGTTAACCTGCTGGGACGCGTGTTTCGTCTACCTTCCTTTAATGGAAACTGCTGACTGGCCTTCGCTAAGGAAGCTGGAAGTAGGAGGAAGACTCCAGCTCTTTCACTCTCAAGACAAAACCCCAAATATATACATCGAATTTTTGGAAAGACACCCGCAATTAGAGTGCTTACGCTTGGAGGGGCTCGCTTATGATATCGAGCCGTTCCAAAGCCAACTTCCACTCAACATAATGCCTCAACTCCGATCGCTGCACACCAGTTTCCCCGTTCACACCGATATCCTCCCCCGTCTTCAACACATTTCGAATCTGCAAATATTCGATCCTGAGACGTACTCACTGGCTCGCTCTCTCCGGAGCTGCACCATCTACACCGACTCGGAATCAACGACTGTGATCGACGACGTCGTCAGGTCTTTCCCAAATCTGGAGCGTCTTTGTATATATTTCCACAAGTGCACGTGGCGCTGTTCGTTGAACCAATGTGACTGTATCTTGTCTTACAATCCGAAGCAAATAACGAATCTGCAAAACCTGACGCACTTTGGGATGCTGGCGAAGAACATGAAACAGGAGGTGATGGATGATCTGCTCAAGTTCATAATCACCAATATTCCCAAGCTGTCATACATTTACCTATTTAACGATATACCCAGGCAGTATGAAATTATCAGACGATCGGATGATGATGGTTCTTATGACTTGAAACGTTCGGAGCAACCTTTCTATCCGTACTGGTGCGAAAATATTTTTGATGAATTATTGAAGAGTTATTCCTAGCTTTATTATTAATAGTGAGAATATATAACTTTCTTTCACATGTATTTGTTGCAAAAATCATCTTGTGTTGATATTGTACTTGATGTATGTAGTTAATCAAGTTTTTAGCAAATTTTAACTTTACTATAAATTTTTATTTTACCCTCCCATCTGAAGAAAGAAATTCTTTGCAGGAAATACGAAATCCTTAGACTGGCCCTAGCTCCCGCGAGATCATCGACAGCAATGTTCTCTTTGACAATAAATCTCTGCAAAAATACATAAATTAGAGTCGGAGGGAAGTAGCCCAGCTTCGTAGGTACCATAGACGAAAATTTAAAAGCACGAATATAACGGAGTAAAATATCGTAAGCCACAGTCTCTCGGTACTCTAGATGTTTTGAACAAGGTCCACACGTTGTCGTCGGTCGAAGAGCACAGGTATTACAGCAGAGGTATTTGTTCTCAATGCGGCCAATCATCGGTGGGCGTCAAGACTCGTTCCATGCTGTCTACATTACTTACCTATATCCAGCACAAATATCGATCTTCTTGATCCCTATCGTTAGCACATTGTAAAACGGATTCTGAGAAACTTGTAAGAAGGCAGAGAAATTTAATTGAGTGTGTCAGAGGCTTACTCGTAAAGACACCTGGTTCCTAAAGTATTTATTATCTTCTCAGTTATAATCCATGGGTTCTAAGTAAGACCTGTACATATTTTGATACATTTAAAATAGTGGTGCCATTCACGTAAGCGGCGCCGATGAAGATTGGATTTCTCTAGACTGTATAGATCAGTACTAGGGATGACGCGCTTGTCCAACAAAGGCCGGCGCCTGCTGGGAGTAAGTTGCTGACTCATCGAAACAAAGTTTTACAAACTCCGACATTCCTCAAGATACATCGTCGTGTGCGACGTCAACCCACTAAAACTCCAAGATGGTGAGTCTTTTCGTCTGTTTAATGTGTTATGGGAAGAATACTTTGGCCTACTATCGCAAAAATTCCGTTTTTATAACGGTTTGATAAGATGGATGGACTAGTCAACCTATGGATGACGGTTTTCCCCTCAACGCTGCAAATGGCATTTTTTCTGACTGGGCTGACTTTTTTTTTACCTTTGCTAGGCAAGAGGACCTAAAAAGCATTTAAAGCGTCTCGCAGCTCCCAGCTCATGGATGCTAGACAAACTCAGTGGAACTTATGTGAGTTCTCAGCCTCAGCTTGAAAAGCCTCGCGCACTTGGCAATTTTGCTAATGTGAGAATGGTCGTTTTTGTTGTAGGCTCCTCGTCCATCTCCCGGTCCCCACAAGCTTCGCGAATGTCTTCCCCTCACCATTCTCCTCCGTAATCGTCTCAAGTATGCTTTGACTGGTCGTGAAGTCACCTTGATCACCGCCCAACGACTTGTGAAGATTGATGGCAAAGTGCGCACTGACACTACCTACCCCACCGGATTCCAAGGTAAAATATGGTTGCCTCCGTTATATTATTGACTTTTAGATGATTTCTTACTCTTTTCCCGCAGATGTCATTTCTCTAGAGAAGTCTGGCGAACACTTCCGTATTCTATACGATGTTAAGGGACGATTCACCATTCATCGCATAACCCCTGAAGAAGCCTCCTACAAGCTTTTAAAAGTGAAACGCCTCGCTGTTGGTAACCGTGGTGTTCCCCACGTCGTCACCCACGACGGTCGCACTATCCGGTACCCCGACCCTACCATCCGTGCTAACGATACCATCCGCTACGACCTTGAGCAAAACAAGATTACGGACTTCGTCAAATTTGACGTTGGAAATGTTTGCATGATTACTGGTGGACGTAACATGGGTCGTGTTGGTGTCATCACCCACCGTGAGAGACATCACGGTGGTTTCGACATTGTCCATGTTAAAGACAGCCTTGACCGCTCTTTCGCAACCCGGTACGGTTAAAGATTTATATTGAAACGAGAAAAACACTCGAACCTAACAATCGTCTTATTCAATAGTTTAAATAACATCTTTGTCATCGGGCAAGGTAACAAGCCCTGGATCTCTTTACCGAAAGGTAAAGGTAACAAGCTTACGATTTCCGAAGAAAGGGATCTCAGGAGACGTCGTGCCGCTGCTGCTGCTGAGCAATAAAAGCTTACATCTTGTTTTTATTCGGTGTCTATGCTTCATACTCTCCATGCTATTTACATGCCGTTGTATGCTTCCTTGATTCCTGTCTTCCACTTCACAAAAATGAACAGAGCATGCAAGTATAATAACCAGTAATCCACCTTGTTTACTGTCAAGTCACCGGTCACCCGAGAGCGTATTAAAATTTTCTTTTATATAAATTATCTATATGTTCGGGACGCGTAAGTACGAAGGTGAACAGATTTTTCGTTTTGTTACCATTGCGGTTAAAACGCATTGTGTTGTAGGATCACGTCTTTGTCAACCGATACACGATAGCATAAAATGCTAATAACACAGGTTGGAGGGACGAACTCTAATCACGCACCTATGAACCACGTCCGAAAGTGGATAGTGCGTAGAAAGAAAGGGAAAAGACAAGAAAAACAAAATTACCGTCACGGGAAGGATCCATGCTTCGGATCTTCAAGCGTTCATCGTGCGCCAAGCAATATATGTGGGATTTGCGAATTTTTCGCAGTATCATTGTGATCAATAGATATTGGGTCATCCGCCAAAATCTCCGTTTTGCTGACCTGACACTAGGTCGCACCAAGGTCGCACTATTGAATGCCATGCCGGCAGCTGTGTGTCAATCTGACAGGCTTCTTTAATTAAGTTTTGATGCCCTACGGTTGTGCGCATTAGCAATATTGTCGCAATCATGATAATCTCAGAAAATGACTCATATCCCTTTTCAGGCACGACGTGGGTTGCAATTGCGTGATGACCGCATTCATTCAGTGCAGAAAGAACTAGAAGAAAAAAGTCGATTATGTAAGCGCCCGCTATCGCACGTTTAAAAACCCGCAGTCAGGCAGTAAATTTGGTCTTTGCTATCTTAACCTAGCTCTCTGACTCTCGTTATTCAATGGCTGCTGCAGTTTTTTCAGAACAAAATATTCCCCAGTTGGTTACAGAAGCGTATGGTGCCAAGGCAAAACTTGGCGTGACTTCCGCTTGTAAGAGATAAATTCGAAAAGATTGGAGAGTCTATGTTAACCTTGCTGCATATAACAGATGCTAATGGCGTGGCTGAAGCCTTTGGATATACCAAGGAACAACTCGAATCCATCCCTATTGAATCAAACATGGGGTTGAGTTGTGGAAATCCGGTCGCATCCGCCACTATTAAGCAGGTCAGTCAGTCTGCGATATTCAAGTTGACTTGGAATTCTCACACTACTTAGGGAGAGGTTGTTGTCGATTTAGGCTCGGGTGGTGGTATCGATATCTTCTTAGCAGCGGCAAAAGTAGGCCCCACCGGTCGTGCGATAGGATTAGATGGATCGGCGGTAATCCGAATGACCATTTTAAATCTTTTTCGGCTTAGTTTCATATGTAGGACATGATTGCACTTGCTCGTCGCAACGCGGCAAAGAGGAACCTGAAACCTCCTCAAGTATCTTTTGTCCAAACCTTATTGACGGACGAGCTACCCATCAAATCAGAATCAGTTGATTGCATTTTATCCAACTGCGTGGTCAATTTACTTCCCCCTCAGGGAAAAGCCGATCTTATGAAGGAGACCTACCGCATTCTGAAACCGGGAGGAAGAATTGTTTTAGATGATGTACGTAAATGCTATTCAAAAATCATCTGACGTGTTTGTTACTAACCAACCCAAGATAATTGCCAAGGTTCCTCTTCCAGATGAAATCAGAAACGATATGGGTGCATACGTAGGATGTATTTCCGGTGCGATTCAAGTAGAGGAATACAGAAAATTACTTGCTGATGCGGGATTCAACCCAAATGGTACAGTCGTTGTTTTCCTTTCATACTAGTTCCGGCAAGTGATGATGGTTCCGTTTTCACGAAGATGTCTTATTTGTTGATACGAGGAGCGATATAAATGTATATCACACGGCGGATAATGCAGGCACAGCCAATGGCGTTGGATGCTGCGCTCGTCCTTCCGCTTCCTGCGGTCAGGCTGCAAGCTCAACTGCTACCAACGCATGTGGCCCCAAGAAGGCATATACAAGTGTTGTGGAAGACCCATCCTTCGACGCGAACAAATGGGTCGGTTAGTGCATATATATTATATCTTTCTTCTCTTCTTATCTTACTATTTCTCTCAGCTTCGTACCAAATATATGTTAAGAAAGCCGTCGTTGGAACACCACTCAATCCCCAAAACGCAGTTGACGCCGAACCGGATGTCCTCGAAAGATGGTGGGACCCTTATCCGGTTGCGAAATCTACTCCTCCTCAGTTAACCCCGGAAGAACTCGCCGATCTCATCCGATCCTCCCCCCTATCTGAAGCGAATCCACACTCGGAATATGCGGTGATCGACGTCCGAAGACCCAGTCGTCGTGCTGTGCGTGCGACATCCCTCTTTTTAACGTTTTGCTTGCTTGCCCACTAATGTTACGAATAACGTAGGGCGGGCGTATTCGAGGCAGTCATCAATTGGCCGCAGATATCCTACCGACCAAGCTCCAGGAACTTTTTGAAACTTACAAGAATACCAAAAAGGTGATATTCCATTGCAATGGTTCTTCAAGTGCGCTTCGATGCGCGGGATGGTAAACCTCCTTTTCAGGCTTTGATATACTTCGCTTTTTTTTGATCCGAATTATCACAGGTATCAAGACTACTTGAACGATGCAAAAATCCCACATGAGGATTCACAGGCTTACATTTTACAAGGTGGTTTTGAGGGCTGGTTGGCCAAATACGAAAAAGAAACAGATTTAGTCGATAGTATTTGAATGTCAAGTAGTTATGTATTTTTATGGGGCGTTAGGACCGCTCAAAGTAATCCAGCTCAAGTCCCGGCCTTCTGAATTTCACACCGACACCGAACCATCTCGAAAACAAAAGTAGATTAAGTTATATTTACATGGATCTTCTTTCTATCAATGACAATACTGGGATGGGGGGTGGTGAGAATGAGAATGATGGAATGATAAAGAGCACAACATTGACAACAGAGGTGAAAAGAAAAAAGTAGGGGGAAATATAAAAAGAAAAAGAAAAAAGAAAAAAAGAACAGACAAACAAACTATGACAAATGGAAGCTTCCTACACCTTCTTTCATGGCTGTCGCCAATTTTTCGGCCAAAATGACTTTGGTGCTGTACTCTGGAAGTTTCAGATAGTTTACACATGTCATTACACTCGGGAGATAGTCATCGGCGGATAATGGAGCTTCGTGTGGTTTGCGGACGACAGTAAGGGGTGGATTTAGTCCACGGAAACCTGTAGAGAGTAGACAAGTTCAGAAGTTTGGAATAATTATTTATTGCATGCGCAAACGTACCACCAATGGGTAACTTGGGACTTCCAGTAATGAATTGCAAGTAGTCCCGACGGACAGTCTGGTCGAAGGACGACATCAACTCCACAAGATCCCGAATGACACGACTTTCAACATTAAATCCATGATCAGCTTTTAGCGCTTCGCTCAAAGCTAAATAAATAGCGATGTCAGAAACCATTAAAAAGTAGAAGTAAAAGTAAACCGCACTTTCTATACTCCAATCCTCGTCTGCATTACCAAACATCATAATAAGTTCATCCGCCGAGAAAATCTTCAAATCGTCCACTGGGAAAACTTTTGAGAAACCTTCTCGGAACGCTTTGACTTGAGCGGCTACACCCTTGCCGACGATAGCATCAATGACGGCAGCAATGTATTCATCCACGTTGTCCGCGGTGACAGATATATCTTTTCCTCCGGGCTATATAACCAGCATTCAAAAGGGGCGCACCGTTCTAAGAAAGCACTTGACATACCTTAAGTTCTATATCATAGCCAGGCAGAGTGAAATCCAAAGCCAAATCTTCAATGTCCATCCGAACACTTTTTGCCGGATGAACAAACTGCTTTTTGGGGTCGGGAGACTAATGACGCGTCAGCGGCGAACGCAAGAAGTGCAAACAAAGAAAGGGTACACACATATGATACAGGAGAATCCATCACTCTCACGGTATCAACATGACTTTGCAACTTGGTTAACGAATTGGCAAGGTCCGGATCCACGATCTAGCCAAGACGGGTGTTCAATAACATAGATTTAAATGCGCTTTAAACACTTACACGAAGAGTATCAATCGTCTGCGGTACGTCTTCTTCCAAAAGAAGCTTGATGAAAATTTTATTCAACGACATGTCGATGATACGTGAATCAAGCAGAGCTTTGCCAATGAACTGTCCGATAACTTGGAAAAAGTGTATTCGTTTTCTGAAAACAAAAGTTAGAAAACAAGCGGAGTAGTAAGAGACCGGGACATACTGCTCTCGTTCATGACCGGCATCGTGTGACAGCGGCGCGGGGAACAACCCTTGTGGGTGGTAGACATAGACTCCGGGAACCGTAGAATCACCGTCCCTCCAGATTTTCAAATCCCGTCTTGCAAACTCCTTTGAGACCAGAGAATAAAACTCCAGAGTCGGACCTAACCCCGTACCAACTTCCTCAAAGTACTCCACCTCAAGCACGGACGACGACGACCCGTAAAGCTCAAACACTTTTACCGCGCTCTCGAGAATATGTTTCCGCGATACTCTAACCTTTTGGCGTTGTAATCGTCCGAGGAAGCCAAACGCGTCGTCGCGTCGTGAAGAAGACGAATCACTCGTTCTGTTTTGTTGGCTCTGCCATTTGAGAATGAGACGAGCGTAGCCGAAGGATGTTGACTGCAGGAAAGAATAACGCGTCGAGAATGGGAAAAGGAACGGGAAGTGCTGTGATAGTTCCAAGGCCCAATCAGGAAGACACGAGCTAGAAGAAAAGAAAAGCGCTCAATAGAGCTCAGAAGTTTGATCAATTCATACTAACCTCGCGACGATCATTGGTTCTTCCAGCTGCCGTGTGAGCTTAGCGGTAAGTTTATTATTGATGAATGCCGAATCAGAAAGAGCGTGTCTTGATCTTTCAAGGCCTCTTTCATTCAATTTATACAAGACGCGCATTAGCCTTAGTATCTTTGAATGAGCGGCATCAGTGGCAACAGACGATAGTTGGGGACTGGGTGATCGATCCTTGGTAAAGTTGTCATCTTTTTCACAAGGGTCAGCTAATCTCATTCATAAAAAAAGACCACGCATATGCTTACTGTTATCCGAAAGAGGAGGTAATCCTGGCACCTTCCTATACTTGATGGTATACACGCCATTCCATAGCGAATTAGGGTTTAACGATACGCCCGGATTCTTTTTACTCTCGTGTTGATATACGGCTCCATAGATGGTCAGATCTAACGGTAAAACGTGATCGTCCATGGAGAACTCGAGATGCCAGTCCGTGGGTTTTGCTTTCAACGCCGAAGCGTATGACGATGAAGAAGGTTTGGAAGATAACAACGCTGCTCGATTTTGTTGGTCCTTGTTAGACGGGTTTGGAGTTGAGATTCTGGTTCCATCAGGAGTTTGAGCTTCAACTTTGGATCCATCTGTAACCAAAAAGATGTAAGAAACCGGAGAATGTGGTAAATGGAATGCATTACCATCTGCAATGTTGAGAGTGACGGTCGTCTCCGCAAGAGACACATCCGGATCAACATCATCCTCGAACACCTATAAAAGGAGTTACACGTCAACACACTAGTTAACCATAATAAAACAAACAAAAACGCACTTCAGCATCGTAGTTATCATCCAAAAAGTCATCCTGAAGATCATCATCCTCATTCACAGCAGTCTCACTTCGAGGATGATCCGATATACCAACAGACCCCGCGATACTGGGCTCGGCAGGCTGAGACGGTTGTGATGGTTCCACAGCAGCAGCAGCACTTGTACTTTCCTGGGCGGGCTGAGCGGTGTTGTTTCCAGCCTTGGCACTCAACCTCAAACTCCGCCTTCGAACAGCAGGTCGTGTAGAATCGGTGGACGCCGAAGCACCAGCACCAGCCCCAGCACCGGAACCAGACCCCGAAGCCGAAGCAGAACCAACAGAAGCGGCGACAGAGGCAGAGGCAGCAGCAGCAGCAGCGTCCAACGAAGCCAAGTCCCGACCCAACCCAGCTAACCGACTTCCCGGTCCAATACCCGACGCAGCAAGAGCAGCTAACATGCCAGACAATCTTGATCCACTTCCGCCGCCCAAACCGCCTAATAAACCTGAAACACGAGGTCGGAGGTAGTCATTCAATGCTTGGAATGTCGCGATGGCGTGAATGGATACGATAATGTTTGAGCAGTTTCGTGGGATGTCGGAGTCGTCGGATGCTATAAGACGGAGACGGAGTTGTTTTGCGAGCATGGACGCCGAACTGCGTTTTGTATCTGCATGGTTCCGGCCGAAGTTTTAGTTTGATTGAATTGAGAAAGTATGAATTGTATAATTATATATTTACCGTCGGTGTTTTGAGACACGGTTATCACTTCAAACGACTCCATACGCGTTAAACTTTCTTGCAGTTTCTTGATAAGCGTAGCAAATGGCGTTGTACGATCTCCGTGTGTAGAAGGATCAACAAATACATCATATAACAGCTGCTTTCTTCTCTCCATGGAGACTGCATGCACACAAAAAAGCGAGGCAGAAAAAAAAATTTAGAAAAAAAAAAACTCGGGCAGACGAAACAAAGAGTGATGTTCTTCTTACCTGTTCTTCTCTCTTTCACAGTCGCAAACTCCAAAAGCGCGTCAACCAATCCACTCTGCAAAACCTCAAAACTCGAAACAGCAGACTCTGAATCCGCTGCAGCACCAGTACCGCGGCCGTTACTGTTGCTACTGCCGCTACTGCTGTGGTTGACAGAACTAAACAGCTCAGCAATTTCTCGCAAACTCTGCCTGAGCGTGTCCTCTTTCGCGAGAGGATCTGAAATGCGTAAAACGAGTGTACGCAATTTCACAAACGCGGCGTCTTCGAATTCGGCATGACCACCACTACCGCCGATAGCATTACTACCGACATTGGTGTTGGTGCTGACGTTAACGCTGACATTGAGATATTTGACTCGAATAACGCGTGCGCGGACGATAATAATATCTTGTGGATCAATGGGTTGTGAAGAGCGTTTTGACGATTGTGGAAGATGCGGAGGTGACGGTGGTGCATCACCTGCTGCTCCCGTCGCATCGCCGGAGTGAGAGTGAGAATGGTGGTGGTGCTCCTCTTTAGCTTTAACAGTGCTCAATTTCTGATCTGCGATGCTTTCGATTTCATGTAACACTCCTTCCCTTCTAAACGCGGGTTTATACTCGGACGGCATTTTGGTGAGTAACAGTTCTACGAGCTGTAAAGCCGAGAGAACGAGCGTCGGGTGGTCTCGACTTGACAGAATTGATCCTGCGAAACTTGCGATCGGAACGCACTAGAAAAAAAAACATAGAACATAAACTTAAGCCTTTCCCCAATAGCTAAACCGAACCTACCTTGAGTGCATTTTTGAGGTCCTCTCCATCCAAAAAGCTAACAGCCTTCAACAACCCAACAAGCGTCTTCGTTCTCACCTGTGACGACACACTCGCAGCATAAACGTCCACCAAAACAGGAACCAGCAATTTCGTAAACTTGGCTACGAGCGGGAGCTTTGATCTAAGCAACTCTACGCGCGTAGCAGGAGTCGTCTTCTCTTTCTCTTTTTCATGAGATTCGACACCAGCACCGGACGTGTTCAAGTCCATAAGACCGTCCGCCGAGATGAGATATCCTTCTTCCGGTGGAACGGGTGTTGGAGCTTTAGAAGGTGCAGCGGATGATGCTACTGAAGCTGAGACAGAGACAGAGCCTGCTGTTGTTGTTGGAACGGGTGCACGTTGTTGTGCTCGTTCAGCTTTGAGTTTCGCTTTTATGATCCTGTTGAGAGATTTCTCGGTATACGATTTCGCATCAAATACACCATCTAGAGTTACTAATTAGAACGAGATTTTTTTTAAAAAAAAACATGTACACGTACCTTTGGGCAAAGGCGGCAAGAGCTCTGAAATCAAACTGAGGGCTTCTTCAACCTGTTCTTTCGGTCTATGCGCCAACGTCTCCATAACAGCCATATCAGCCAACCCACCACTCCCACCTGCTCCTTCCTCTATTCCATCACCACTCGCACTCACACTCGGCATCACACCCGTCAAAATCTGATACAAAATATCAGCAGCATTCGCTTCAAGCAGCGCAACACCAATCATCGCGCTCGCTTTCGTCGCAGTACCCAACGCTCTCAACACGAGCGAATACGTATTCGACGAGACGAGCGGCGATCCACCAGCAGCCGGAAGAAGCAGCGCATGTACCGCTCGAATCAAATCCGCGTCGATGAGAGATTCGAGTAAACCCGGTGAGGTGCGGTGATATGATTCGATGATGCGGATGATGCATAGACAGGCGTATTCGACGAGACGTTGGTCCGTGTATGAGAGGACGTTGCGTAAGATGGGAAAAACGTCCCGGATCATGCTGAAGTTGTCGGGTGAGACGTTGCGGCAGCAGTTTGAGGCAGCTTGTAGGGCTGTGCGTTGGACTGTTGTGGAGAAAAAGTCGAGGTAGTTGAGTAGGGCGGAGAGACCTCCTTCGCGGACTATAGCACTTGGATATTCTTCCGATATTTTTTCTAGTGTCTATAAAGAACATAGGTTAAATAAAAAAGAAGACCACTTTTTGAAAATGAACGCACGCTTAGTGTTTGCTCGGCGAGATCGATGTAACTAATCTCAATAAGCTTGCTGCACAACACAGGAACAGCACCGTGGTAGACGACGGTATGCGCAGATCCAGGCATCGCCTCCATAAGATTAGCAAGACATCTACATGCCAAAACCTGCGCCTCCAAATTCTCGTCGCCCGCGAATTTACCACTGGCGCCAGCAGACATAGCCAAAACAGCAGCTAACGCGGCGTCCTCGTCGACATCCGCACCATTGCCATGGCCTCTATTTCTTCTTCCACCGCCACCGCCACCGCCTTCATCATCATCGTCGTCGTCGTCATCGTCATCATCATGCATATCACCACCTTTGCCACCCATGATTTTGACAAGCTCTTTCACGAAAGAGTCGACCTGGAAGTACCCGGACAGCGTGTCTTCCGTGCTTATACTTAGAAGCTCGCTCAGCTCTTGTAGAGCGACGAGACGCGTGGTAGGGTCGGCGGTAGGCTTGATGTTGTTGAGAATGGTTTTGAGGCGGTTGGACAGGCTGACGAGATAAGAGCCGACGGAGCGGTAGTCACCAAGGAACGCAAGAGCGGCTCCGGGATCGAAAGACGTATTGGCACCTGCGTTGCTATTGTTGTTACTGTTGCTGTTGTTATTGCTGTTGTTGTTGTTGTTGGGGTTATTGCTGTTGCCGTTGTTACTATCAACACCAGCAGATGGTGGCAACGGCGGCGGTGGAGAATCGTCCTCATCTTCATTATCATAATCGTGATCGTCTTTGCCTTGGTCATCACCCATATCGTCGCTCTTCTCATCGACATCCATCATATCCAAATCGTCGTCGTCAGCTCTGGACGTGGATGATGTGGCAGCGGCCTTGGCTTTGGCCCGTGCGGCTGACGATGATGCCGATGATGATGATTTTCCTTTCGACGGTGCAGTGGAAGAAGGTAAACGACCTGGTTTCTTGGGCATCGAGACTGTTGTGACGGTTGTGGTTGTTGTGGTTGTGGCTGTTGCCGGAATAGTAGCAGCTGTTGGAGCGGAAGTTGAAGACGCGGGAGCTGATTTTCTGGGGCGAAGGGAATACGGAGAAGGTTCTGGATCGGAGTCAGGGTCTGCGCGTTTCTTGCCCTTTGAGTCCTTGGGAGGCTCGTTGATGGTGAGAGAGGTGGCGGGAGTGGAAGATGCTAGAGTGGTAGTTTTCCGAGATCTGTGGGAGAGCAAGTGAGAAAGTGGGAAAGGAAACAACATGACGGTTGGAGAGAGAAGAAGGAAAAACGTTGTTGGAAGTATATATAAATATACAAGTTTACAAGGGTTTTAAAGAAAGAGAAATGGTAGAGAAGTAGAGAAAGAGAGAGAGAAAGAGAGAGAATGCTTACTTCTTAGAAGGCCTGCTGGACTGTGACTCGGTAGATTCTGGCTGGTCGAGTTGAGCTGTAGAACGGGTTCTACGGAGGGAATTTGAGCGAGATAACAAGGGTTCTTTTTCAGAGTTGTTGTTGGTAGTGGTAGCAGAAGATTTTGCTCGGGTGTTAGATCTGGTTTGACGGGTGGTGGAAGTGGTTGAGGTGGTGGTGTCTCGGGGGTGTACAACAGATGTCGTGGCGGGTGATACTTGATTGGGATCGAATTCCATTTAGTTCATGCTCTTTGGCAATATGTAAAAACTACGAACAAACAGATCTGAGAGCCTGTTTCAATAGGCCATCGATCCGCTGTAGGTGTTTTACGGTGGATGGGTGGCAGTGGACAAAGTTCAAAAGACGACGGCGCTGACTCTGAAAATGGCTCCGAACCTGGTCACCGCCGTTGCCGCGCAGAGCTAATAATAATAATAATAATAATATTTGATTATTTGAATTTAGGGCACTGGGACAGCACCCAATTCGACAAGCACACCGTCGGCGAGTAGCAACTCCAAGTCCACTGGCACGGAATCAATCTATCAGTCTGCGCTGGGGTCGCTTTTGAGTCAAAGGCTCTGTGCTGTAGTATGCCTTATTACTCAGTGTATATAGTTGCGATGCTGCGCTCATCAAAAAGCTGAAGTACTACTTAAGCTAATCTCGTTTTTCTAGTTGAAATGTATTCTCATTCCAATCCTACAATTGTTTCTTCGCAGTGCATGTGCATGCATCGCCGAAGTACAATAGACGCCCGGATGGAGTGGAGCTGACTAATCTGTCGTTTACTTTGACCACGTTTACCTGAGTCCTGACTGTCAGATAGTAGACAACTACCGTAAATTCACTACACAGTGTCAGTGTGTTTGTTCGATTTACAGAAGAGGAGCTCAGTGAACCTGGGGCGGACACTCTTGGCGCATGCGACTCGGAGCGGAAACTGAATACCGAATATTTGAATCGTCTGACTGATTCAAACTTGAACTTGAAGGTGTATGAGAGTATTTATATATCCAGTATCTCAGAAACCTTGCCGGTCTCAAGGAATTTGTATCTAATAGCTCAGCAGCTCAACTGAATTCATGTTCCCTTTTTTTCTTATGTAATAATTTTCGAATATTCTTTTTGAATAGTATATAAAGTGTCTTGTCTGAGTCCGAATCGAGAAAATCTCTCAGCACCTGTTTCCTTTAACCATGAAGTCTTATATTCAGGTATCTCGTCTGCTCAACTGTTTACGTTTTATTTCTCAAGAGAACTCTTTATAGGTAAACCCTTTTAACCATTCTCGCGATAGACGTTAAACACTCTACCAAACCACTTACAGCGAATACGGTATGTTTTCATTCTCGGGTCTTAAGTGGATTTAAAAGTTTATGACAATTTTAAAGACCCTGTGTCGAATACCTCAATCTCGAGACTGACCGACCCCTCTTCAACGCATATCCCCCAAAGCACCAAAATCCCTCTAAATCCTCTGTGTTACAGACAACGAGACGTCTTCCAAGCCCATTACAGAGAGCTGAGCGAGCTTTCGACTCGAAACACCGGCTAGGGATGTAACCAGTATTATCACCACCGCCGAGGAGCCAGCCCAACCGTACCACACCATTTCCTACCCCATTTCCGCACACCAAAGCGTCTAAATTCGATGTATGCTCATTAATCCACATAATTTCAATTTCTAAAGGAAATTAGGTATATCGAACTATTCAGTCGTCGCAGACAAGCCAACTCAGAGACGGTTATATGCAAACAACATTGAGGACCCCAACGGTCAAGTTGAATGAAAGGTTGATGGACACCGAGCATCATGATATCCCCCCATTTTTGATGAATTTTCCAGTGAGTTGTATCATTTTTCAAAAGAGTCGACAAATAATATTTTTTTAGAATCCAGATTCCGATACTTCGTACCAATGAACTCCTTCAACCCCAATCAAATACCAATCCTTCGTTCCGGGGTCCGAATTCCTCAGCATCTGTTGCTTTACCTGAGAATTATATTGAAATATCTCATCTAAGTCTGTCCCATACAAACTAATTGTTTTCCTAGACTGAATTCCTATCATCTCACTTATTCCAGACTATTCAAATTTCCTTCTCATGGATTTCTATACTGTTTTTTTGCTCCAAGGATCTACCTCTCGCCCAACATTTTTCAAGCATTCCCGTGGCACCGGACGCTGCAAAACTCTCAACCAAACTCACTCAAGTGGATCAGATATGTTTGCTTTGTGATTCTCGGTTCTGAAGGCGAATTGAAAGGCTACGACGATTCTAATGATGTTCCGACCCAAATCCCCCTCAATTTAAACCAGCCGGTTCCCGCCCTACGAAAGTTTATTTATATTCCCAACAAAAAGCTGAAATTTATCGACATCCTTGGTCTCAACAACAGGACGTCCCCGAATGCCGATAAGAAACGTCAAACTCGCTTCCGACCGAAAATATTAGACAAAGACGTGACGACAGTTATTGTTGGGGCCAACTCCTCTTCGAGGCTAGCTGAGGCTTCCCATATAATTCCACACGCCAAAGGTGCTGATGTATGTCTATTAGCGATCATACTTTCGATTTTTTCCTAAAGGAAATTAAGTATATTAAAGCAGTCAGTCGTTTCCGAAGAGCGAAGTGGGAGGAGATCATAGAAGACATCGACGATGTCAGGAACGGGATGTTTCTGGATCACCATATTCACCCCATTTTTGACGATGGGGTTAGTGGGATTTTTACCAGTAAGTCATATTATTCTGCGTGGAATCAACTAATAATATTTTAAGACCCACTTCCACCTCGATGTCGGCGAAGTCCTTCCACAGTCAGGAACTGCCAATCCTTCCGTTCCAAATGACCGCTCACTACTTCTTGAATGAGAAGTATGGCCGGGGAGAAGAAAGGGTTTTGGATGCGTTTAGGACGGACCTGCGGCTTCCCCACCACAGCACGAATGAATGGCCTACAAATTTCCCACCACCTATTTTTCTGTCGCATTTCATTTATGGTATCGCAACAGCAAAGAAATATTAAAATTCGGAGGCCATGGACGTTTTGTGGGAGAAAACGAAGGAGCAATACTACCCAAGTACTGGGAAGTATAATTTCGAAGTTCTTCAGCGTCTGAAGGAAAAAAAATTAGCGGAGGAGACAAAGAGTCACCAACAACTCCTAAGCAGGAATCAAAGAGCTGACCGGCGAAATAAAGTGAGAGTTTACTCTGACATCTAACACCAACTGACTAATCTTCGCAGTCTGTCTTAAAACCTGTTTCAGTCAACATTATCACATCATCCGAAGATTTTTTGCATGACTGACTGGATGGCAGTGTAAACGTGCGTGATTGTAGGATCGTAACATCGTCTCTCAAATTGTCGTTTTTGTGCATTACACGATTCTTCCTTTAATCTTAATTGCTTCTTCGAATAACTAATCATAATCTTTTTTATTGCAGCGAACTTGCCAACATACCATCGAATATTCTCTCTCTATCCTAAGGGATCTCTGTATGAATTTTAATCGACAGGTGTGTTATTATACATAACGTTGGTAATTTGATATAAGTAACTTATTTCTCTCTTAGTCGTCGGACAGGGATAGTATTCGACGAAGCCTTATCGTTCAGGCCATTTATACCTACGAATCGTATCTTCTGGGTGGGAATAAATAGTAAATTTCGTTGCAGAGGTGTTACTTGCTCTAGGTCGAGGGAGACATTGCTTGCACTTTGGGATCCTAGATCGTACTCCGCCAGTTGGCCTTCGGATTCAAGAACCGTAAAGGCGGCGAATCTAATCCACTTGAGTGGCTCTGTCGAGAACGTTGCGGCCTCAGCTATTGGGACTGTCGGGAGAGGCTGGTCGGGCGGGAGGATCTGTGTGCAGTAGACCACGTAGGACGCCATACCGAACAGTGGTTTAGAGAACGGGGAGAGAGATGGGTATGTGAAGGTAGGAGAACAACTGTTTTATAGCCATATAAGCAAGCTGAAATCCCAATATCTCAAAATATAGTATTCTCGATGAAGTACTTACATCTCAGTCGAAAAAAAGGACATCTAGAACATTCGGACTCAGACAAGAAACTGTACATGCTCGAGCGCTACGCCGAGCAAATAGACAACTTCATCCTCGACATCGCCAACCGCACTCTAATGCACGAAGCCCTGAATGCTCGTCCAGTAGACTTTGACGGCCTCGGATCCGAAAAAACAAATATCATGGGTATGCTCGTCACCTGTGTATTGTTTGATCGTTTTTGTGTAATAGAAAATCCTCAAAAATTCTATCAGGATGACATGTTCCAGCAGCTTCCCCTCCTCGCTAGCCGCCGCATTCGTCGCCTTCGAACGACAAAGTACCTGAATTAATATACTATGATTTATATTTTTTGATTATTCAATTAGCGAGTGAAAAGTATATATAACTTGAATACGAGCGTACTTCCGAATAAATAAGTGATTTCGGTTTAATTGTGAAGCAGATCCCGCGGTCTGGAAGTTCTCAACTGCAATTCAGAACCGCTAGACTATGTGCTTCAGAAACAAAACCCGGATCACTGATAGGCTCAGTATTTTTGAACCTGAACCTTGGGTATTGAGATCTCTTCAAAGCCCGAGGTAGATGTTCTGAATATCATTCACTTTCAAGTCTTCTGCTATTGTCGCAGAAATCGGAGGCGCTTTTCAAATGAATCAGAACTCTGGCTTTGTCAAGGCCTCCGTCAGAAAATATGACGTACAATGCTGTTTTGCACAGGATTATAGCATACTAGTAGATGTATACTAAGTGATCATAGAACCCAAGATATGCAAAAACTTAACACGCAGTGTATATCAAAAAGCTATTGGTTGCGAACCATAAAGAGAAAGAGTTTTACGCGTCACCAGACAATTTTACTAATCCCACTGGTGGGTGATAAAAGGCAAAAAAGACAGTACCCAAGTCATGAGAATGAATCGGAAAACAAAATGAAGTGGCTTTGATATCAATGCGATATTCAAAAAATTGTATTATGTCGGAAAGCGTTATGTAATGATATTAGTACAGCTTCGATCGATACTTAGAGATGGGTTAGTACAATATGTGAATGTTGCCTCCGAATTATCTCACATCACATATACCGGCGGTCGATAGAGCTTTGAGATAGCGATATGAGATCAAAACGCCAAAAATCTTAGTATACAGGAAAAAGGAGGCGACCCCAATTCTGTAAGAAAACGATAACTTGCGCAAGCACCGAATTCTTTTGCGGAAACGCGCGGGCATTAATATGTTTATACTCGAATGAGATAACATTTAGCTAAGTAGTAGTATTGTCGGAATCTAGAGAAATAGACGCAAGTAACACGCCACCCGCGTAGTGAAGCGCGTCACCTCTTCTCTAGTCGTTCGTGCCGACTAATAGAGAAAAGCTAAAATACTTACAAGTATATACTTACTCGTCATCTCGGCATGTTGTGAGTCTGAGCTACGTCGACGTCGTAATCGGCATTTTATGCCGGAAATCACCAAAATCGGCACGGCACGCGGAAGCCAAGCACTAGCCTAAACTCTACACGCGAGGAGTCAACGTCAACGGTGACATCAATGTCAAGCATATGGTACTTTCATTTTCAGCGTTGTTCTCTGCCATAATGGATTGCTATGTCGTTTACTGTCAAGGAGCAGAGGATCAGCCTTTACTAACTATCCCCGTCATCGACGTCACCGAATTCACTTCAAAACCGTTGAAATGGATTCGTTACGTTACCTACACCGTTCTCGGTTCAAAAGGCAACCTAAAAGAATATAACGAGCATGAAGGCGCCCTTGACTTGGAACGTACGAATCCTCCTCAGCGTAAATTATTATTTATTCCTGAAGAACCCGTCAAATTCGTGGATCGCTTTGGTTTAGACCATTTAGAGTCTTCCCAATTCACCACAGAAAGCCGCAGAGAATTCAAAGACGCTCTGGTAGATAGGGATGGGACATGTTATTACTGGCGTTCAGATGCTTTACCATTCAAAAGGGAGTAAGGTATGCTCGTTTTTCATATGTCTCAATATGCCTTTCACTTAATAGTTGAATCTTTGAAAATTATCAAATCATAGTATATTCAAGCGCTGTGTCGTTCGAGGGCGAGTTTGGCTAGCAGGGACGTAGAAATTGTTGACATAAACGATATCCAAAATGGAGTCCTATTACACATACCAATTAGAAGCATGTTTTCATCGGGATTAGTAGCTGTCCTTCCTGTGGGTTCATTTGTTTTTATTATATCAACAGAACGTCAATGATACACCCACCATCCGTCATTCATGTACCCGTACGGCGCAGACCCCGAACTTTGCTCTGGCTACGAACGAAGTACTGCCATTGATACCGTCAAACTTTACTCCCGTCATCCCCAGTAGACCGTTACGTTTCACCCCGCACTATCTTCTCGCCGATAGATTCAACGATAATGATCGGACTATTGTCGACCAATGTTACCAAGACGATTTACGTTATCCAACCGATGTCATCGATGGGCCAAGAGATTGGCCTCCCATGTTTTTGTGGGATTTTATTTACGGGGTTATTATCGCAAAAAAATATGGAAACAAGTCTGGGATAATGAAAACTCTTGACGATTTGGTAGAGACGAGTTATTACCCACAAGGTATAAAAGCGGCTACCGACCGTGCTCGGGCTGGGCTTGAAGCGGTGAGAGAGGCAGTGATAGAGGCCGAGAGGGTAAGATTGGAAGAGGAACAGATAGAGAGAGATGCCAGGACGAGGAGGGCTGGCAGGAGGAGGGCAAAGCAGCGGCATGAGAGCGCTCAAATGGGGATGGACAAGTTGTCTGATGCATTTGATGCTGTCTTTGGTTTATGGATGAAATCACATTGTGAACCGAATGACCAGGAAGGCAGTTGCGTCAACGAGATGGAGGATTTGACAGGGTATGAACGAGAAAGGCAGCGCTTCTCAGTCGAGAAAGTAGAGTTGTGGAGAGAGACACTTGAACTTTAAACTTTGAAATCTCAAAGTCCGGCTGAGGTTCCGAATATCATGCAGTTCCGAGTCTTCCGCTTATGTAAATCAATCCTCCATTTTCTGGATTGCCATCGGTCCGCTATATGTGTTTTACATTCGGATGGATGGCATTGGACAAAGCTCAGAATCGTCGGATTAATTTAAACTAAGAGAGGTATCAGATTACTATGTATTCTAGTAGTTGGTAAGACCTTTGGCTCATTTCTCATTGCTCAGCGAGCCTTCTGGTCTCAAGGGAAATATTTGTATATACTAGCTCACTAAGCAGTTCAACTGAACGCACATTCCCTTTGATATGCGCCGTCAGGAGGTAAGCAGAAAAAGTAAGGGAACCGGTGTTGTGTGCTCAGAGGGAAATCATGATGGGGGGCATAAAAATCGTTGTTATTGTTGTCGAAAAAGGTTATTTTTAATATACAGTTTGTAAATATATATTCCAGAAAAAAGGAACTAAAAGCGATTGGAAAGATAAAAATGAAAGAATTGTGAATTTCAAAGTAAAGTGAAACAAAGGGGAGATAAAAGGTGAAAAATAGAAAATATAGCCTTTTATGTAGTACCTCGAAGTCGCCTAGCCGTAAGGAACGGCGTAGGGCTCCCCACCGTAGCCGTATAACCCGTATATACGGCACCCGTATTACGGCGCCGTATCCGTACCGATCTCGAGTCTGGTTGATTTGGCCGTATGCCGTCTGAGGATTTTGGGCATACGGATACGGCCCGTATAAAAACGGCCGTTTACGGCCGTAAATACGGCTTTACGGTGTCTGTTAGTAGTTTTAGGTGAACTGTGAATTTTACCTTTACTCTGGCAGCTCCGTCTATTTGACCCTATTGAGGCAAAACCCGAGGCACCCGCGCCATCCATCTAAAAAAAAACCGAGTCTGAGTTGAACATTCCTGTTCGGCAAACGGAGGTGAGCGCTAATGAAGTGGTCAGGGTCGGTTTAAAGCGGCGCAATTTTCTGTCACACACGTTACATATCGAATGTCACATGCATGTCACATCGCAAGTCAGTAGATTTCGCCCATTTTTCAGCGTTCGTACGATTACATCGCCTTGGCAGCCACCTATTCATTGATATTTTAGATGATTGGATACAGAGGTGTGTGAATAATACTTTATAATGCTTTAAATTGAATCTAAACCCAGCCGTATCCGTAATACGGACGTAAACGGCCGTTTTTTGCCCGTACCCGTACCGTCCAGGCTACCTAGAGGTGACTATACGGTACGGATACGGTACGGATTTGCCCGTATTCCCTCCGTATAGTGTACGGCCGTATCCGTTTACGGTACGGTGGGGAGCCCTAGAACGGCGCATATAGCCTTCGCTGACTAATCTCCGTGTAGACTGTTCGTGCACTCATCACCTTCCAGTTCTCTTATGTAATAATCACCTTTTCGAACAGTATATAAAGTGTTTTGTCTGAGTCCAAATCTCTCAGCATCTGTGTTCTTTTTCCTTGAGGCCATGAAGCCTTATACTCAAATATCTCGCCCGCTCAACTGTTTATTGCTCAAAAGACTTCCCCATAGACAAACTCCTACTAACAATTCCTGCAGTAGGGTCGGAAAATCCTCCCGGAAATTACTTACAGTGAATACAGTATGTTTTCATTCTCGGGTCTAAACCTCTGTATTCCACAAGGTGATTAAACTCCGTCGATATCCGTGGTGTAGACAACGAGACGTCCTTCAAGCACCATTATCCGGGAAATCGAGCAACCCTTCGACTGGAAATACTGGACAGAGACGTGACCACACTTATCACCGCGACGGTACATACCTCCGCCGCTGGGGAGTTAACCGACTGCCACCTTATTCCCTACGCTACAGGGTCCGACGTATGTCCATTAATCATCATACTTTCAGATCTCTATCTAAAGAAATCAAGTACATTAAACCCGTCAGTCGTCGCAGCTACTCATAGACGGCAGTAACGAACATTGACGACGTTCAAATGGAGTGTTGACTCGGATTAACATGGGAATCCGCCCCATTTTATCTCAGGACGGTTTATCGGTGAGTCGTACCTTTGCAAATTCAATCAATCAATAATGTCTTTTAAGATTACCCAACTTCGCATTTGATGTTGGTGAAGTCTTTCCGCGGGATCGCAATCGGATCCGAATCTTGCTTTACGTTTATGCAAATCCATACTATTGCATACTCTTGCATACTCTGAAAATAGCGACCCCACTGAGGAGGGAACTCGCTGGAACTTATCAACCTGATAGAATTTGTATGTATATGGCTATAAAACAGTTCTCCTACCTTCACGTACCCATCTCTCTCCCCATTCTCTAAACCACTGTTCGGTATGGCGTCCTACGTGGTCTACTGCACACAGATCCTCCCGCCCGACCAGCCTCTCCCGACAGTCCCAATAGCTGAGGCCGCAACGTTCTCGACAGAGCCACTCAAGTGGATTAGGTTCGCTGCCTTCACGGCTCTTGGATCCGAAGGCCAACTGGCGGAGTACGATCTAGGATCCCAAAGTGCAAGCAATGTCCCCCTCGACCTAGAGCAAGTAACACCTCTGCAACGAGATTTACTATTTATTCCCACCCAGAAGATACGATTCGTGGATATAGATGGCCTGAACGATAAAGTTTCATCGAATACTATCCCAGAAAGCCGCGTAGGCTTGCCGCTTCAATAAGCGTGTAACGACTAGAGACCAGGGAAGAAGCGGATCAAAAAGAAATAAGTACATCGAAAAGCCAGAGAGGAAGGGGCACGAAACCGCGGTAAAGTAAAAGCCGTACCTGAATTGTCCTGACACTGACCAGTGACTAGTGACCAGTGACTGACTCCCAGCGGTTAGCGCTAGCCGCCGCATTCGTCGCCTTCGAACGACAAAGCGCCTGAATATACTATGATTTATATTTTCGATTATCCAATTAGCGAGTGAAAAGTATATATAATACGAGCGTACCTCCGAATCAGTGATTTAGGTTTAATTGTGAAGCAGATTCCGTGGTCTGGAAGTTCTCAACTGCAATTTAGAACCGCTAGAGACTATGTGCTTCAGAAATAAAACTCGGATCGCTGATAGGCTCAGTATTTTTGAACCTGAACCTTGATGTTCTGAATATCATTCACTTTCAAGTCTTCTGCTACCAGAAATCGGAGGCACCTTTCAAATGAATCAGAGCTCTCAGGCTGGCTTTGTCAACGAGCCTCCGTCAGAAAATAAGACGTAACAATGTTGCGACCTGTCCATAATATTGTAGAAGTAGATATGGATAAATATCAGATTCTTAGAAAATCATGACTCACCTGACTATGTTTAAAAACTGTGTCGTACAGTGAAAAATGAAAAGAGAGTTTTCTCCTGTTCGTACGTCATCGGCCCATAAAGAATTCGGAAACCCCACGGTCTACACCCAGGTCACCACGCGTAATTCACTAGCTGTCCGTGAATGCTGGACTATGTCCAAACACTTTACAGACCTTAGCTCCATAAAAAAAAATGAAAAATGAAAAGAGAGAGAGAAAGGAAGTTTATAATGTGGATCAAAGTTGAGAAATAAAATACACACAATATCGGTTGGGTAACGGAAATCGCCTCTGTGGAGGCTTTTTATTATGGACCAAAATCTCTCTCTCATCGAATCTGTCTGTGATAAAATGCGGTGTGAAACGGAACGGCCCATTGGGGGGCTTGGCAGCGGTATTTGATCGTGTCGACGGCGGCAACACTTCATTCGTAGCTAGAACAAAATTAGGGGGTCTGGATTGCGCGTGCATGTATGGGGAATGGACAATATTTTTTTAAGAAAAATGACACTACGTGAACACACAGGCAGAACGGCTATTAATCCAAAGGAAAAGAATCGACGAATTGTTGCCTCCACTAGAATTCCATTTCGAACATCGTTTATATCAGCAATTTCGGTTTCCTCGTCCGCAGCCTTCGTCGCCCTCGAACGACAAAGCGCTTGAATATACTATATTAATTTTGATTTACCAAGTGAAAAAGGTATGTTAAAACATATAACAAGCGAGCGTACCTCAAATCCCATCCCTATTTACAACAGCATCTTTGAAATCTGTACGGCTTTCTGTAGAAAATAATAATTTACGCTGATGAGCATTCGAATCTTCATAGTCGATGGCGCAGTCTCCATGCTCTTTATAATCTGCCTTTTGAACCAAGCATGGCAAAGGTAGCGTAGCGAATCCATTTTCAGCGGCTTTGTTGTGAATTCCGCGACGTTGGTGACAGAGTTTCCTTTACAATAGATGACATAGCAATCCATTGTGGCAGAGAACAACGCTGAAAATGCCATATACTTGACACTGTCGTCATCGTCGAGTCTTTTGTGTACAGAGTTTAGGCGGCGAGTTCTTTGCTTCCGCGCGCCCCGCCTTTGCGATTCCCGGCAAAAAAAACGCCGGGCTGACTCGGATGAGTGGCAACGTTCACAACATACCCAAATGACCTCCCTTGAGAGTTTATTCCCTTCAGAATTACTAGAAAATGTTCTTAATTTTTTATCAGATCCTCGAGATCTACTACGTGCGGCTTTGACGTGCAAGGCATTTTACAGTATGATCATCCCAACGTTCCGGTTGCATTTCGCTAGCATCAGTTGCAATGTAACGTTCACACCCCCATCCTTCTGGCAAAATTTGTTGGCTAGGCAATACGCATGTTCAATGGTTCGACGGTTTGAAGTATGCAGCGATGGCAGGTTCTTCATGCTTGATCCCACGCGTAACATATCCATCTTCCGGGTCGATGAAGCCTTTGTGCAAAGATGGACGGGAGAGTTGACGTCGACTCTTGAGCATGATTCTAATTTTCAGAATCTTCTACAGTCTTTGAGGAGTTTTGATAGATGTCAATCTCTGGTCATCCTTCAAGATCTTACACGAGAAGAAAGCGCTGATCTTCTCGCGTGTGTTTCAAATAGTCCACTGTCGGAAAGTCTCGAAAGCCTAGTCATGATGTGTAATTTCAAGTATAGCAATGGCGACTATATATCACGGTATACGTTCTCTGTGCGTCGTTACCACTCCGCTGTTCCTACCCGTGATATGACACTGATAATCAACCTCCTGGTAGAAATGCTCTTTTAGTCATCTTATAACGTTTCATCTCGATGTCGGATTGGACGAGAGTTACATATACGCATCAATAGAATCAATCCTGGATTCATTAATCTCTACATGCTCCACTCTCGTCAATTTTACGCTGACGCTGACCTGCTGGACGCCGTTCTGTTTTCCCTATCCAACTTTTATGAAGACTGCGTATTGGCCTCTCTTAAGGCGACTCCGACTGGGAAGACATTTGATGCTATTCGACTCGAGTCAAACAAGCACAATCGCAAATACAGACGTCTATATCTCATTTCTTGAAAGACATCCAAATTTGGAAGTTTTGGAATTGGAGATTATGGGTGCCAACGGTTTCGGTCCATACGACTCTCAGCTCCCATCTCATGTTCTCCCTCACCTCCGAGCCCTCGATACCAATTTCCCTGTTGACCCTGATATACTACCCCGTCTTCACCATATCGCCGACCCTGTCGCGCCCAACATGTACCCACTAGCTCGCTCTCTCAGAAGCTGTATTCTCCCGTCTCTGGACGAAATTGAAACCATCGAATCTGTAGTTGAAGCCATCCCCCATCTCCAATTCTTTTGTATATTTTCTAACGGATGTAAATGCTTTGAATACCTTCCGGCCAACGCATGTGTTTGTCTACAGGAGTACGGCTTCTACCAAATATCAATGCTGCATGATCTTACGCACCTAGGACTCATAATTGAGTCCATCGACCGGAATATGTTGAACAGTCTGCTCAAATGTCTGGTTGAGGCGCTTCCCAAACTATCCTACGTATATCTATATAACGATGATCGTATACCCCAAAGATACCAAGTTGTCAGAAATCATGACAATGACATCAACGGTCCTTCTTTTGAATTGAAGCCTTCCGGGTCATTTTTTCATTTGGAGTGGACCTGGAGAGACTTCTTTGAAGAAATGATAACAGGTACTAAACAGCCCGCGTTCAACCTTATCCAAAAAACTGATGAACTAAGTTTATTAAGGGAATTAAAGGCGACCTAGAATACAATTCAGGAGCGTCACTATTCAATTTAGGTTATCAGTGATGGCAATGAAAGCGCGATACAACACGGCACATACAATACAGCACGACACAGCACAAAATGGATGGAGAGCAAAAGCTCAATTTTATTGTGTAATATATAATGTACTATATAGCCCGAAATAATAGAATCCAACATTTATGTAAAGAGCGGCTCTGTAATGTCGACCCGGCGCGCTGTCGACTCGAACGACAACTTATCCCAAAAAGAGAAACACGAGGCCATGCTGGACACTGGAAGCTCTAACCACTGGAATGAATTTGATCGATGCGCAAAAAGAGGAGCTAAAAGACCACACGTCAACTTTGTGAATCCATTGGACCAACACGGAGAATCCAAACTTGAATACTACCTCTAGTCTTCTAACGAGGATGCGCTTGGAGACAATGGCTCGGAGAATATGATCGATTTCAGCGGAGCCAGTATACACTAGAAGAACTTCTTTCGTCTCTGTTAATCCGTGCTCAAGAAAAGAGACAAATCCACGCGGGATAGCATAGAAGTCGAGATGTCAATCATAGGACCCGGGCGACATGCAAGATACATATGGTTCTTTAAACGCGGTCGATGGATGGACAACTTAAAACCGCGGCGTACATCGAAAAGCTACTGATCGCGGACCCGGAAGAGAAAAGCTTTTGAGCGTCACCAAACTTTTTGAAGATCACGGGCTCCCACTATTAGGTGAGTGAGAAAGCGTAAGCAATAGTCTACTAGGGCCCAAACTTTCTCGCCGTAATTATCGTCGAGAAAGTAGTGTGGGGTGAAACGGAACGGCGGATTGGGAGTGAAGTTCAACGGTGTTGGTGGCAACACTTCGTTCGTAGCCAGAGCAAAGTTTGAGGTCTGGCATAGCATAAGCGCATGAAGGATGGATGATGAGTGACCCATTGACGCTGTGTTAATCAAAATGAAAGCAAGTGAACCCACAGGAAGGATAGCTACTAATCCATCGGAAAATAGAGTTTCAGCTGTTATCTCCAATGGAATTCCATTTTGAACATCGTTTATGTCAATGATTCTTGCTTCCTCTTCCGCCGCATTCGTCACCCTTGAACGACACAGGGATTGAATATACTATTGAATTTTCAATCACCAGGTGAAAGGAATATTGAGACATATAACAAACGAGCATACCTCACTCCCTTTTGAATGAGGAAAAGACAGCATGGTCTGGAAAGCATCTGAGCGCCATTTAAAACACACGGCCCATCCCTATCCGCCAGAGCGTCTTTGAATTCTCTGCTGCTTTCTATGGTGAATTGGGAAGACTCTAAATGGTCTAAACCAAAGCGATCCACTAATTTGACGGGTTCTTCAGGAATAGATAATAATCTGCGCTGAGGAGAATTCGTACGTTATAAGTCAAGGGCGCCTTCATACCCGCCATATCCCCTTAGGTTGCCTTTTGAACCGAGAATGGCATAGGTAACGTAACGAATCCATTTCAACGGTTTTGTTGTGAATTCAGCGACGTCGATGACAGGAATAGTTATTAAAGACTGATCCTCTGCTCCTTGACAGTAAACGACATAGCAATCCATCGTGGCAGAGAAAAAAGTTGACATTGTCATCATCGCGTCCGCGGCGAGCGGTTTGCTTCCGCGCGTCCCGCTTTTGTGATTCCCGGCAAAAAAACGCCGGGGTGACTCGGATCAGTCGCAACGTGGACGTGTTCACAACATACCCAAATGAGCTCCCTAGTGTTGCCCACGGCTGGCTATGGTTGGCTAGCCGAGCCGTTTGGTTTTAGCCGATGTATTTAGCTCGGCTCGGTTTGAAGCGCGACTCCAAGCCGGCTAGTTGATGAAATTTCGTCTTTAAATTTGGTGGAGTTATTTTAGTTCAACTTTTGGATATAACAGTCATATTTAGTCTAAAATAGGTCATGCTCTAATTTTAAGGCATTTCGCACTGTTTTGAACCAACTCTGAGCGTTGGATTGGGTGTCACGTAAAAGTCACATGCGTCACACCAGCGGCTCAAGCTTTGAATTGACTATCGGCTTAAGTTAGCCGAGCCAGCCATTGGGTTCCGGCTTCTTTATTAAGGCTTGGCTCGGCTAAAACCGGCTCGGCTACCGGCTTTAGCCGCTGCTGAGCTAAGCCATGGGCAACACTAGAGCTCCCTCGAAAGTTCATTCCCTTCAGAAGTACTAGAAAACGTTCTTAATTTCTTATCAGATCCTCGCGATTTACTACGTATGGCTGTGATATGCAAAACATTCTACAGTATAACCATCCCTTCTTTCCAGTTGCGTTTCGCCAGCATTAGTTACAATATAACGTTCAAGTACACCCCGCTCCTTCTGGCGAAATTCATCAACCATTCAATACGTACGTTCAGTGGTTCGGCGGTTTGAAGTATGCCGTGATTGCAGGTATACCAAACAGCCCGCGTTTCGAGTTTACCCAAAGAAACAAATGAATTAAGTTTATTAGGAGAATTGAGGGCGATATATACAATTTAGGAGCATCACTATTTAATTCAGCGATGAAAATGAAAGTGCCAGTGACAAAGTTCATAATCTCACCAATGGTCTACTCATTGATATGGTAGCTGCATAAATAATGATTGCACGGTGTAGGGTTTTCTGACAGCCTGAGAGCCTTGTATATGCCTATTATCTAGTTATTTTTCCTCGTTTTGTTTTCTTGATTATTACTGTATAGCTTTTTGCCGCTCCCCTCAATGGATCTCTTTAATTGTTATATAGAGTGACTAAAACCCAAGCGCCGGTCAATGAGGCTTCATTCGAATTCGCTCAAAGACGAGCCTGCAGCTCAACAGGAATGACAGTTTCCTTGAGCTCTTTGAATGACTCGGAATGCCAGTCTGTGTTTTCGGTGAACCCTTCACATCCTTTATATTTATCTGACAATGCTCATTCGTCAAATACCTTCTTGCCCCGTTCAATCAGAGACACTATTACTTTGATCGTTGCGATAATAAAGACAATTGACGATAGCGGGATTGATAGTTTCATATTAGGATTATTACCCGAGTACATTACAGCACTGGCAGGGAAAACGAATCAAGGGCCGAATGATGAATTTGCGAACGATTTGAAGGCCGTCTTTCACGACGAGAGTTTTTTTAACATTCGTTCAGTCAGAATAGTTGGTTTCAAAATGATTTGAGTTATTGTGCCTATAATCTACTTTAAATTGGGAGCTGCGAACGTTTCGAGTAGCTATAGTAGAGAAGGGCCCGAGAAAAGCACTATCGATCATAACATCAATTCACTTTTAGTAAAATCCATTTCTGCTTCTCATCGTTATTGTTACAGCAGTTTGCATTACGTAAGTCCGGCGCTCGTTTTGTCAATATAGTCGTCGAAACCTTGCGAACGCAATATCTCGTGCAGTTTTGAGAATTTTAACTTACTGTTTCTTTGAGATATGTCCAAAAATACTGTATCTAGTGCACTATCTACTTTTTATGAGTTACTTTTGTTAGACGCTAAAGCTTACTAATATTGATTACACGACTCGAATGTCGCTGAGTTAGTTTTTCCTTCAAAGGAGGTTTTTTAGACTCAGCGGATTAACAGTTTCGTTGTATATAAATTTCTTTATTCTCTATTCTAATATAGTTTCCTCTTTTATCTTCGCTCCAAACGCTCTTTGACAACAGGGTTATGGGCCCCGCGCTAAGTTTAGGGTTCCAAGTCTAAGTTTAGGGTTCGCTTATCTACACAATGTCAACATCACTCTTTAAAGTCAAAATCCGGGACCTCACCGGTGATAATTATTATGGGTGGCGTGAGAAAATGAAACTCATTCTGGTCGAAGAAGACATCAATCTGTGGAAACATGTTACTGGAGAGATCACGAAGCCAGTAGCACGCATAGCAAGCTTACCTTCGGATGATGAAATAAAGGCCTTGCAAGGATGGAAGGATGTCGACGAAAAGGCTAGGGCCGCGATCCTACTCCGAGTTGCCGATTCTCATCTAGCTTACGGACATGGGAAGGAAACTGCCAAAGAGGTCTGGGACACTTTCGAAAATGTCTTCAAGTTAAAAGGCGCGGTCGGAATAACTAAGGCTAGACAAGAATTCAATCAGTTGAAGGCTGATGATAGTACGGAACTTGAAGAACATGTCCGAAAGATGAGGACACTTCAAGAAACATTACACAGTCTAGGCCATGTTGTGTCTGACGAGGAGTTCAAGTCGACACTCCTTGCTTCGCTTCCGAGGAGTTGGAGACCATTCGTTCGCGGAGTCCGACCTGCGACATTGACATCTGACGAGCTAATTGCGCAAATCATTGAAGAAGAACAATTTCTCAAAGAAGATGCACCTACCGGTACAGCACTTAAAGCACGCGAATCAGGCAAGAGGCCGCGAAAGTCCAAATCTGGCGCTCCAAAGGGATCTTGCCACAACTGTGGCAAGAAAGGTCATTACGCTCAAGATTGCTGGGAAAAAGGGGGTGGCAAAGAAGGACAGCGACCTAAATGGTTCAAGCCGAAGAATGAGAAGGCGAATGTTGCCGAAGAAAAGGTCACTTACACTCAGTCTGACTATGTATGCGCAGCAAAAGAATCTTCATCTGGGCGATCTGAATGGCTTGCGGATTCAGCAGCATCTACGCATGTGGCAAAGAACCGGGCCGACTTCACTGACTTTGTCAACGAGACATCTGAAATCAATGGCGTCAGCCCGAGTTCCGTCTTGAAAGTTTACGGTCGTGGTACAGTTCCTGTCAATTTTATTGTCAAAGATAAGACTTTTACAGTACATTTACGCGACGTGAAATACGCACCTGATGCACCTGACAACCTTGTATCGATTGGGCGAATTACCGACCATGGACACAGAGCCGAATTCAGCCATACAGGGGTTGAGTTCAAGTCGGCATCGGGAACTGTGTTCGCTTGTGGCGAAAAGTCTGGAAGACTCTACCGAATGCAAGTTGGCACTATGAAACAGTCAGATGATTTTGTAGCGGTTGCCAAAAATCGTACCTGGAATAAGTGGCATCGCATACTAGGTCATATTGGAATGGGCGCTGTCAAACTCTTGAAAAAGAATAATCTTGTGTGTGGGATGGATGTCGATGATAGTGCACCAATAACTCAATGCACGGCTTGCATTGAGGGTAAGCAAGCTGTCGAGCCATTTCCAAAAGTCGCAAATGAACGGAACTTGAAGATCGGTGATCTTATTGTGACGGATGTCTGGGGACCGGCTCGAATTGAAGGTAGCAGTCGCGAGAGATATTTCTACTCATTTACCGATGTCAGGAGCCGATACACGGTATTGTATTTTGCACATACGAAAGATCAAACACTCCGGTACTTCAAAATATTCCGCGCTTTTCTGAAAAACCAATTCGGGATCAAAGTGAAGACCCTGCGGAACGATGGTGGTGGCGAATACATAAATAAAGAGTTTCAAGATTTTTGTGCTGCTAAAGGTATAGTTGTAGAGACGACTGCACCTTATTCTCCACCGCAAAATGGGATTGCCGAAAGGATCAACCGAACTGTGCTCGAACTTGGACGCTCCATGCTGTTCGCGAAAAACTTGCCTCCGAAATTATGGCCTGAGGCAACTGCATACGCTTGCTACATCAAAAATCGCGCACCAACAAAAGCTTTAGGAAAGAACACTACACCTTATGAAGCTTTATATGGTAAAAGGCCCGATTTTTCTCGTCTTGAGGAGTTCGGCACGAAATGTTGGGTAAAGGTTCCCGACGAACGACGCTTCAAGTTGCAATCAAAATCTGAGCAACATATCTTTGTTGGTGTTGCGGAATTTGCAAAGGCTTGGAAATTCTACAACGTTAAGTCAAAACGAGTCCAAATTTCACGGAACATTAAGTGGGACGAAAGCGACACTCACTTGTATGTGATTCCGAATGAAGACGACTCTGACGACGATGATACGCCCTTGAGCAAGGGGGAGAAATCTCAAACACATGCTCAAGAGCCGGAAATTCGACCAATAACTCCAAGGATTGAAGTCGAGCCTGAGGGTACTCCGAAAACAATCCGCGGTTCTACAGCTGGTGTGGAGGAAATGCCCAGTCTGGTTGAGCTTGATGACGAAGAAGACGACGATTCTGATGAAGAAATGGTCAAGTCATCATTGGGAATACCAGGCGAATTCGAAACCGACGTACCAGAAACACCACAACCGAGGAGAAGTGGCCGAAACGTCGAACGCAAGGACTATAAAGCCCTTAACGAACCCTGGAAGCAAAAAGATTCAGCGGACGTGGCTTATAGTGCCACAACCACCGTCATTGCACCGGAAACATTTCGAGATGTTGAAGAACGTTTGGACGCCGAAATCTGGAAAGCTGCAATGAAAACTGAGCTGGATCAGCATGAGAAAATGGGTACATGGGAAAAGGTTTCCTTACCTGAAGGACGGACCGCGATTAGTAACCGATGGGTCTTCGCAGTTAAGACCAAACCGGATGGTGAATTTGACAAAGCGAAGGCACGCTTAGTCGCACGCGGGTTCTCACAACAACCGGGAATGGACTATTATGATATTAGTTCACCTGTCATCAAATTCGATTCGTTACGCACCTTGATTGCCATTGCAACTGCAAAGGATTGGGAGATCCAATTGGTTGATATTAAGGGCGCGTATCTCAACGCTGAGCTTGAGGAAGAGATCTTTATGCGACAGCCGGAAGGCTTTGAAGATGGTTCAGATCGGGTTCTTAAGCTAAAACGAGCGTTATATGGGTTGAAACAAGCAGGACGCGCATGGTACTTACACTTGCAAGAAGTACTGCTCAAGTATGGTTTCCGCCAAACCTACGCCGATGAATGTGTCTTCATCAAAAACGAAGACGGCTGTGTTCACGTCATTGCCGTTTATGTTGATGATCTTGGTTTATTTTCGAACAAGCTAGAAGGAATTCAGTATATTAAGAACATGCTTAATGAACACTTTACGGTAACGGACCTTGGAGAGATGCAAAAGGTACTTGGTATTCGCGTCGAACGAGACCGCGAAAATGGCCACACGAAACTTTCGCAAGGGCCGTACATCAAATCCATCTTGAAGAAATTTCGAATGGACGAGTCGCACGCTGTGGCGACACCGCTAACCAAGTCGATTAAACTGCAAAAAATAGCGTCAGACGATCCGAAACGCAACACGAGTGCACCTTACCGAACGGTTGTAGGAAATCTCATGTATGCCGGAATTGGTACAAGACCGGATATTGGTTTCACGGTACAGTTACTGAGTCGCTTCAGTACTGCATTCGACGATTCGCATTGGACAACGGCGAAAAGAGTTCTCCGTTATTTGAAAGGCACTGCGGATTCCGGACTGATTTTCAACAAGAGTAAAGGTCTTGATCTTGAAGTTTACGTTGACGCGAATTGGGCGGCAGATGAAGACGCGAAATCTATCACAGGATATGTTTGCAAATTAGCCGGCGGCGCGATTTTCTGGTCCTCAAAAAGGCAAACGACGGTTGCAAGTTCCACAACTGAAGCTGAGTACATCGCGCTATCGCATGCTGTTAAACATGTGATCTGGATTCGTCAACTACTGAAAGAACTGGGATTTGAGCAGAAGAAACCTACCTCAATATATTGTGATAATTTGGGCGCGATTTCTTTAGCAAATACTCCTGGTTTTCGTGCGCGAACTCGGCACATTAACATTGCATATCATCTTATCCGGGAACACATTAAACATCGCGAAGTATCGTTGACGAAGGTCCATACGAAGAAGAATGTGGCGGATATTCTTACTAAAGGTTTAGAAAAGGAGAAACACGTTTATTTGATGAAGAAAATCGAAATGGATTTAAGTGGCGACGACATCTCTCGTCGAGGGGGAGTGTTAGACGCTAAAGCTTACTAATATTGATTACACGACTCGAATGTCGCTGAGTTAGTTTTTCCTTCAAAGGAGGTTTTTTAGACTCAGCGGATTAACAGTTTCGTTGTATATAAATTTCTTTATTCTCTATTCTAATATAGTTTCCTCTTTTATCTTCGCTCCAAACGCTCTTTGACAACAACTTTGAAGTTTTCCCCATTGCTGTTTTTTTGGGAGAAAAGGTCAAACTTTGAAACACAAATTGATAAGCTTAATAAAGTACATTATGCACTAGATCTGATATATATGAACATATTCTAAAGAAACATTAGACCAAAATCTTCAAAATTGGGCGAGCTATTGCGTCTCGACGATTATCTTGACAAAACGAGCGCCGGACTTACGTAATGCAAACTGCTGTAACTGGCATGACCATCAGTCCGTCAAGCGTTGTCCCAATTTGAGCATTCGTGTGATTCTTAGGAAAGACAGATTGAAAATTTGCATTGTAACATTTAATAGTCCACTGTAACGAAATGAGTAGGTTTTCAGCTAGGAGTGGTTAAATATAAATACCTTCTGAGTATCTGCACCGATGTAGGGGGTGACAACCAACATGCGCTTATCATTTAGAGTGATTGCGAGTTTATCACCAGATCCAGAGAGGACCCTGTTGAAAATCGCGTAGGTACCGGGTATGGGCTTAGACATACTGTGAGAGCGTGTTTTTGAATGTGTTAGAGATAAATACACAGAGTTATCCTTCATCTTATAGACTTTTTGATAGGACGTGATCGGACGAGATATTATTTTGCTACCTCGTCGTACCATGTTATAAATTTCCAGAAAAGTGCTCTTGATGTACCCTTCATTGTGATACATTCCAAATCGAGTAGTGGAATTCATTGAAGCAGTTCCATTGCCTGGGGGACGCGGGGACGTTTAATGAAATAGTAAAATGACGCGTATTTTAGGATACGCTCGCTTAACATTTCGTGGCGCTACCAAAAAAGGTGCTGGCCATCGTCATCATCGCACTCAAGCGAGGAGATGTTCCTAACGTCGTCATCAATGCTCCTGTTTTTCTTTCACACCTTCCGCCCACCCAGCGGTCTTGTTCCATATTTGCGGGTACAGCTCCCTACCATGTGGACACCCGAAACAAAATAGGAATAGTCCTTTCGCGCCATGAGCTAATATGGTAGTGGGCACTCTCCACGAATTTCTTTGTTTCCATCCATTGCTATTAATTTTTATCTGTATCATTCCTCATACGTTGATAATGTAACGATATCATGCTTGGCAAGACTCTTGTTTGCATAGAGAAAATGGCGCCGCCGGAACCAAAGGGCGTGTTCATCAATGATCATTCTTTACAATTATTAAAAGGGATATAACACACCGTTTCGAAAATAACAGTGTAAGTGAAAGGAGCTACTCTCATTTTCAAGGTGCTTTTGAGTAACAAATGGATCGGCAATTGGTTGGGAAAAGTGCAAAGAGTGTGTCGGAAGAACTCGGTGCTTGTTGGTAATATAAAAACCGCTGGGATCCCAGGCTCGACGATGCAATGGACACAAAAAGAGTAAGCAGTGGTCAAGCAATGATTAGCGATGGAGACAATTTCAATGGCTTTGTTAGTACATTCTTGTTCTCATTTTAATGCTAAATTCAACCACAGATCAACTTGGGCTGCAACTCTATTAATGTTTGAGTCTTACAATTGAGATAATGAAAAGTCTCTGGAAATTGAGTTTTCATCCATAAGGATAAGATAGTCAGGATCGAATGATAGGTTTTATGACTACGCTTTTTGTCGTCAAATGATTCATTAAAAATAAAACCCAATTTATGTGAGTGCGTGCGTGAATCAATTTATTGTCCATCGAATTTCCCCAGGAGACCTAGGGTTGCTATCTGTCCTTGGACCAGACTGGTCCTCGGGCTTATCAAAAAGACCGTGATCAATCCCATCAACAGCACCTATAACCCAACTCTTTGATATAACGTCGTCTCGTCTCGCTTTTCGTGATATAATGTCTGTTAGTCTGTGGTGGAGCAAGCAGCAAGACCGCCGGCCCGGAGTGTTCTGCGCGTCCGGACGCCATTGGGACTAGGATAACGCGAAACTGTACTTTCATGTGCCATGTGTAGTGCATGTGAGTGCCGAGACGGGAGCGAGCGCGCGCGAAAGAATATCGAAAAGGGCCTCTGACGGGAACGCGATAGTAATAGAATGTTCCGCCCAAAAAGTGATAGTGCCGTGCTGGCACATACCAAACTGAGCTTCAACAGTCCCTTTCTTTCCAATGAACTCGGGCGATAGGCTCGTGCTCTCGGTGGAACCATCAACATTTCTCGAGTACGACTATCAGTTTCGAAACAGAACAGCTGCAGAATGCGATTTCATTTTTGGATTATAATTAAAGCCGCGTTTACTATTCACTATCCATAGACAAACTGACTGTCCTACATATCTGGACAGTCTACAAAAAATCAACATTCGTGTTTTGTGATATAATATATAATATTGAATGCACATACGAACCCAAGATCGTAAATTTACAACTATTCGAACATAAATATTAATTAATATCGATTCTACAGGTATCTGGGTAAATAATAAGGAAAGCAAGCGCTCACATGTAAAAGAGGATATAAAACATGCATGTATGAATATATGTACACCGTCCCTCCAGTCCGACGTCCCTAAATTATAATCCATCTCGTAGTAAAGTTCCGTAACGAATGATAACGTGGAGCAAGCTGAAACACCCATCAGATAATCAAATTTGTTTTGCTACGAATAGTGATACAGATATAGACATGTATACTTACAATGCTCCAATCCATCCAACCACAGCTACTCCTGCGAATGTCCATCCAACACCAAAGGCGTTGATAGACGGAAGGACAGCCGCAGAGAAAAAGCTTGAGAAAACATTTTCAAATGCACTGTTCACGAAGTCGTGCAACAATGGTTCATCAATATACCCTTGCATAATCTAGTATACATACCTGCTAATCGCCTTCGTCTCCGCGCTCCGATCCCTTTGGACGTCCATGATGTAAGCGTATCCCGGTGATTGAACTAGTCCTATCTGCAGACGAATTAGTGCTAAATAAAAACACAAAAAGTAGTATGACGATTTTTTTTAACTTACACCAAATCCGTTGGCGAACATAAAAATGAAATTCAATACAAGACCAAATGTTCCCTCGAGGTATTCCAATGTCAAACCCGACAACAATATAGACAGAGGTACTATAAAAAGAAGCCCGTAAAATGCCACGTAAAGTCGATCTTCTGGTACACTACGTCGTCGTCGTTCTTTCGCTAATGATTTGTCGGATAGGTATCCAGCAATCGTTGAACCAACTAAATAAGAAAAATGAGTATGTTAATTATCAACCAACGATATTTTAATTAGCCTTACAAACATAGGCGATATCGCCAGGTAAATAACATAGACCAATGGCTATGGGGGATTCAATCCCGTACCGGACATTCTACAAAGAAACTTAAGTATTGGTTCTTCCAAATAATATAATATGGTGACGCACAAAATTGACGGGCAAGGCGTCCCAGATTGCTGAAGGAGTTTGATTTCACAATTATACTATCAAAGGTTGAATACACCCACTCGTTCCTGTAACCCATGCAAAGGTAAGGGCTAGTGCCTAATAATCAGTTAGCAACCAAGGATCTCGTCTATTTATTGGGTAGACTCACCCAAATAGAGATAACAGGTATGCGTAACAAACCCAAAGATTTGAATGGGTTCAACCAAACTAATTGAGATAATCTAATTCTACTGGTATCTGTTGAAAATTCTTTGGGATATAGTTTTTCTACCCCTCTTGTCCCGGGGTGACTCGTTTCCGGAAGAAAGATTATTGACAGGATAAGACTCAAAGAAGAAACTAATAGCAATATGATATGCATTGCGCGCCATGAAAAATATGAAGTGATAATTCCACTAAGGAACGGAGCGATGACCGGAATAGGATTCTAGAGTAATAATTAAATGCCGATTGCTAGCTAGGAGAAAACAAAAGATGTGGACATACTCCAGTCCAAATGCCAACGGCTGTTCCTCTGACTTCTGGTGGGTATATATCAGAAATGATAGCTATACTGACGCTTGTTATGCTTGCAACGCCGACGGCTTGTAAGATTCGGGAAATGAATAGTTCCTGAAGGGTCTGTGACATCGCGACGCCCAAGCAGCCTACACAGAGGAGAGGTAGAGACATTATGAAAGCGAACCGACGGCCGTCTAATGAAAGTTTGGTTTAAAAAATTGGTGGGCCTGAAAGGGAATAGGAAAACTTGCAGAACGTTGCGAAGACTCCCCAAAACAAACTTCCTACCGCTCTGACAAAGACATACGATCCGAGGACGTAGCTTTACATATTACAGACATTATTTGAGCAACCGGCAAAAACTTCCTTGGTGTATATCTATCTCACTTTAGGACGACCCCATCAAGCTGTAAATCCTTCCCAATGTTTAGAAATCCGGCTGCGAATGCTCCTGCGACGAACGCTTTTTGTTGATTGTTATCTCAGCACTACCGTTTCCAAAGCTTTAACAAAACAGCGTACCAGGAAGAATGGATGTCCACATGATGATCGCAAATATCATCTTTTTCTGCGTCTCCGTAAACCGCTCATATACGTTCAAAGTCCTGACAGTACCGACACCCCCGCTTCCGTGACTTCTTCTCCGTTGCATTTCAGATAGTATGTCAGCTTCAGTTTCGGCCTCAGCTACCACGAGCGGAACGATCTCCTCTGCCTATCGTTTCAAATTTAAAGAGTGGGTCGGTAAACCGAACAGGTGAAAGAACAAAAATTATTCGAATACCGTGTAGGATTCCTCGAGGTCGTCGGAGTCCATCGTGGACTGAAATGAAAGAGGCGTGCTTCCAAAGTTAAGCGACGACATCAACATTGACAGAATATGATTGGACCGCTGGGTTGGGTGCAAGGATCAAGTGAGGATTGCGTCCGGTTCATGCGCTCATTATGTGTCGTGGCAAACCTGTTATCTGCGAAGCCATAATTTCTATTCGTGCGACTTAGGATTGAGTGACAGTTGCGCACAGGGCTGATGCAGTGCGTGACATCCGGATTCAAACTATCTTTGGCAACCTCGTCTGTAAATCACATTTCGACAATTGATCTGGGTTGTTTTTTATTTTAAATATTAGTACGCGATTTCAATGTTTCCGCTTCAGAGGATCGTCGGTGTGAACTTTCGTCTGACGGTTTCTGACCCAGTTCTGGACTTTAATGTTTTGCCGCCACCTAACAGACTTACTAGTCCCTCGAGCCGAGAGACTGAAACAAATAATTGGGAAAGGGGGAGTGTATTAAAATTATCATGATAATAACAGCAAGGATACTGAAGTGCTTTGTACTAGTTCACTCCGTACAATTATCTCTACAAAAGGCATTTATCGCAGGTGGGATGTTAAATTGGGCTGCAACAGTCGGTAAACTATTAAATTGCATTAAAAGTCCTGCAGTAAGATGCCACGCAATGTGGCAGTGGAAAGCCCAAACTCCAGCTACATGAATATGAATAAGTTGTACGCATTATAAGATCGAGATCAAGAGCAAGAAACACTTACGATTGTCTGTAATGAATCGAAGAACTAAAAATGATTGTGCTGGGACAAAAATGGTATCTCGACGTAAGGGGTTGGTTGTATCAAATACTTGACCATCGTAAGTTCCAGGACCAGTCCCTAATCTGTAGCCAAAAGAAGTCAGATAATTGACTCCGGGTTGCTTGTTTAATTAGAGGACGTACACCCAGAAAGTATGTCCATGCAAATGGAAGGGATGTCCTCCGGAATCAAGATTATTCTATGCATCACATAAATTCATCAATTCATAGTGAAAAGAGATAATGACATACCAGAATAATTTGAACAACTTGAATGTTGTGCTCTGTCCAGATTAGTTGTCCACCAGCGGCAAGACTCAAACCTTCCGGAGCATACCCCAAAGGATCTCTCATCACTTGCTGAAGAGTCGTCGTACCCTGAAGTGGTACCCAGCTCTGGAAAAATATTATATCTTCAATTATAACACAAGAGCGAGAAAAATAAGCATACGATATTGTTAATAAATGCTTTATTGATTCCATCTGGGAGAGTATTGAATATAAACGTAAGATTGACTTGATGGTTAAAGTCTGGTGCAGCTAGCGGAATAATGGGAACAAGTGTCGAAGTTACATTTAAGTCTGCGAGAGGTTCTCCCGGACCTGGATCAGGTGAGTGGATACTATTAGGTAGTGTTCCTGGTCTCGTTTTTGAATCCGTGTATCTACATATAAGACACTAAATCAAACGTGTTCTTCTGGAAGAAGAAAGAAAAACATACCGAATGACCCCTCGAATATCCGTATTCTGACCGGGTTCATCATATGTAAACATATCAGTCAACATCGTCGACCGCATCCAATATAAGCCATTCGCATTGGCAGTTGCATTGGCATGAACGATAACAGAGTATCTTTGCGCGACAGCTAGTTCCACACCTGCTACCGGCGTCGGCTCTAGAAGCGTTCCGTCCGCTTCGATAACAGTTAGAGGGTGATCATCGATTGAAAATCGGAAATTGGCGAGAGACCCGGTGTGCACTATACGTATGCGGTATCTGATACGATTATTAGGACTCGGAAGGAACGGACAAGTGGAAATATTGAAATTACGTTTTGCCTCTGACGAAATTAAACTTGGATGTGTTAGTTTTGAGATAGACGACACCTATAGTAGTAGGTAATCCATCGTACATACCGTGAAATAGGAGCCTAAATTGCCACCAGTAAAATATTGTCCATGACCATTCAAAGTCTATACGAAGGAAAGGTTGTCGAGGGACAACAAGAGTCGCGAGAATTAAAATCTTACTGCGGAATCAGGTACAGGCTCATTTCCTGCACCAGTTCCCAAAGGACCAGTAGTCTATGAATCATGTCACAAGTGAAAACGTATGGAAGTAGCTTTCAAACGCACCGAGAAGTACTCGTTTAAGAGAGCTTCGGTGTACACATGATACCAATCTTGAACCACGACCAAGAGATCTCCATCCCATGATGGAAGCCCCCATGGAGAAGGTGCTGTTGGGTGAACTACAATGCCACCTACGACACCGTCACTATACTGCATTCTGACTGGTACGTGTTAGATAAGAGAATAAAACCAAGACAGAAATGATGTCGATACAATCTGCAAGAAACATTTAGCCTTCTGAAACTGTTTTACATTCAAATGGACCTCACGAGAGCTAAAAAAAAAACAAGTTATTTACCAACTCTGTTTTACGCAAAAATAGCTAACTTACTGCCACCAAGTCGTTCCCGAAAACGACCCAAACCCAAAACTTCAAAGATATTAAACCAATACTTCATTATACAGATACCACACCTATTACCTATAAGTCTGCGACTGCCCCGGAGGAATACCACATTCAGTTATAGCAGCGTTTCCATCGAAGAAATTGGTGCCGTTTTGAGGCTTCGAAGGAGAAAAGCATTACTTCAAGCCAGTTGTTCAATCAAATTGACTATAGCGTACCAGCCCATGCCAATGAATGGTTGTCGCATTCGGGAGTAGATTGAGCACATGTACGATAACATGATCATATTGGTTGGCTTCTAAGATAGGCCCTGGGTACTGGCCTGCATCCGTAAAATCAGTATACAGCGACACGTGCGTTTTTCGAACGGCTTACCATTGACAACGACTATCTCGCGCTCAACACCATCAGGGGCACCTTGGCCGAGGGAAACGGTCCAGTTGAAAACACGGGTTTGAGGGGGTTGTCCGACGAGACCATTCAGGACAAAGTTGTTGGTGTTTAGAGGGATTGGCGGGAGAGGGTTAGGAACGGAGACCGTAGGGCATGTGCTGCGAGATGAGTCTGCGGCCTGAGTCTGAGATTGCGCGCTTGCAGGTGCCCATGTGCATGCGGCGACGAAGAACAACAGATGTTTTATGGAGAACATCCAGTTGAGTATGTCAGAATTCCGACTCTGTTTGGTTATGCTGTTTTCTAGGAGTAGCGAGCGGAATCATGTTGACTCGTAGGGGCAATATTTATATGAAACCTTGATAAGTACATCAAATCAATTTTGAGGCGAAAAGGTAACAAAACGGATACTTCAGTTATTCACTTCGGGTCCCGGCCGACAATATGCAAATTGAAGCTCAACTAACTTGCTGCCAAAGAAGATCATTTTTGGAGTACAGATCAAATCCGGTGATAATAGACTAGATTGTAATTCAAAACAGATTGCCGGCTATTCCTTCGGGCCTTGCCTTAGTATGAATATGAAAAAGAAATTGCGATAGCGGAAATCGAGCAATATCAATTGGGCGGTTGTACCTCCAAAACACTACGGCTCCGAGATCCTAATTTCGAGTCGTCCATCTGTCAACAAATAGTTTAGCACTAAACTCTAAAGGTCTAAATTATGACATTTTTTTACAAACCTCAGTCTAAAATGATTATCATGTGGGTCTAATTTTAAAAGGTTAATTAAGTTGTTGACGCTTCTCAGAACCGGTGGGTTCCACATAAACTACTCAGTACAATCACATACATATTCATCTCGAGGGTTCGGTTCTCGATATATTTTTGCAATCAAATGTAAGAGTCGAAAACTAGTTCAATCAAACTAGCGCGGCGGTTCCTGCAATATTTGACTGACGAGTACAGCAGCATGATTGGCGTTCGGTCAGATGAAATAGGAACCATACAGGGCGGTCATGGTAGGGCATACCACATATGGGATGAAGCTCAATTTGAAAAGCCACCAATAGCATCCCTCGTGTTATAAATGCGATTGATGTTCGGACTTGTACTTTTTTGACATTGTTGTATCGAGGCTGGGATTAGCTTAATACGAAGCCAAAGCTGCGAGACTCGGATGGTAAGCACATGTACGCTATCACTCAAGGTTGATATAAGACGACGCGTATAAATATGACCAATAAAAACGTGCCTTTTATCAATTATTCTAGCTTGTTTGCAGATCCTGGTAATGACTAAACGCAAATATCATCATCCAGAAGTGGTTCTGATCACGGTGTTCACTGTTGCTCGGAGGAAACCGAAATGCGGAGATTCAAAATAGAGTGAGCGCTTTAGTCACTGGCTTAAGTCAGCAGATTGTGTAACAATGACGTCATAATTATTGACGCCAATCGTACAGTCGGCGTTCCGAGTTCAACTTTGGGTTCAACTCCTTTCAAAAGTGAGTGCTTGTGCATTGTCGACAATTTCGTAGTCAACGATAGTCAACAAGAAAACTACAACTCTGTAAAAGTATTTTCACACGCCGACTCTACCAGCTTCTTATATATCAAATGAGCCAATTCAAGTCTCCTACCGACGCCGACGGCAACGCACGATGCCTCAAGAAAGCGAAAACCACCAACTCAACAACTCAGAAACGCGATCGGGATCTTGAAGTCTAGAATGAGTGAATCTCATGCTTCCTTTACCCGCCCCATCGACAGAGCACACAACGGATCGCCGGGTGCCGATAACAACTTAGAGGATACAATATCTGGTGTTACTACAAAATGAAACCATTGATGATCGATATTCAAGTTGTCTAACTATGCACATGTGACACAGCACCTTCCAGTTTCCATGCAACGGTTCAGATAACTCCACATCATTGCTTACCCGTTTGTGCCCAAAGTGTTAGAGTGACCGCCTCGAGATAACCCAGATCGTAATTTCCCTCACTGGCGGGGACCTTGGCCCCATCTTTCCACTCAAAACCATTCTCCAGGAACAAGCCAATCAGTCTCGAGACGTCGATAAGCTTCTTCTGCTCCTCGGAGACGTCTCCCATGGCCTGGTACAAGGTCTCCCAGAACAGGTCCCGCAATTCCTGCTGGTTCGAATGATAACGCCAACCATAACTCACGGTCCGCTTCCCAAGCGCGACCTCGAGTCCCCCGAGATACATCCCAAAGGGGCCGATAACAGTGTCCTTCCAATCGCAAATGCCCGTGATGCGGCCCGTCTCCTTGTCCACATGGATGTTATTCTCAAGCAGATCGGTATGGTTGGGCACCAGCAGCCAATCGGGAGCCAAGAGACGCGGGAGCATGGAGATGAGATAGTCCAACGTCGGACGAAAGCGCTGGGGCAGCCCTGCCTGGAGTTGGGAGAGTCCCGACGAGTACTCCTTGAATAGCGATTCGGAACTCGGACGTGGCATCTGTTTCGGCGTTTTGTGCCATGCCGAAGCGAAAAACCTGTATGATCGGCCAGCGTCAAGTCAGCTACACCATTTCTTCTATATGGGGAGTGGAGGGGACGTCGGTACCGACGTACATACCTAGCAAAGTCCTGCACTGTGTTCTTCAGGAGATCAAAGTCGTCTCGAGCAAGATACATTGAAACCCCTCCCACGTTGTTCATAGTGTAAACATAGAGCTCGCCCATTTTGCCGACAAACTGGTGACGTGGTGTAAATCCATCGTAAGCTGTCTCAATATATCCGATAACATTCATGTCGAGAGCAGAGTGACTGGCGCGAAATTGGACGATACAAGTCTCATCGCTAGAGACGACAGTGTAGCTGGCTCCACCCTGGAGCTTTGTCGTGTAAACAGACTGGCCTGTAATTCGTCTGGCCTCGAGGTCGCATTGCTCCTGCGTTACAGGAGCGTTCTTCTTAAAAAAGTTTGAGATCTGGTATATGGCTAGCGCAGCAAGATTAGCCTCCATTATGTCTGTCGCGGATGACAATGGGTGCTTATGGACGTACGAAGAAGAATGGGGATGATCACGGTCTTTTTTGTAAAGCCCGAGGACCAGTCTGGCTCAAGGACAGACAGCGATCCTAGGTCTCCTGGGGAAATCCGATGGTCAATAAATTGATTCACACACGCACACACACAAATTGGATTTAATTTTCAATAAATCATTTGACGACAAAAAGAGTAGTTATAAAACCTAGCACTCGAATCTGACTATCTTATCCTTATGGACAAAGACACGATTTCCAGAGAATTTTCTTCTCAACTCTAAGACTCAAACATTAATAGAGTTGCAGCCCAAGTTGATCTGTGGTTAAGTTTAGCCTCATATCCGACTTTGTGCGTGAAAATGAGAATAAGAAGAATGTACTAACAAAGCCATTGAAATTGTCTCCATCACAGCAAACGGGGGCCTGGGTACAGCTCGCGCCTTCAGCAGAACCACTAGCCAGATATGTTAGATTTCCTAGCAAGTTCACATGCAGGCAGCAAGCTACACTTACTCAACGCCTACTGCAGTGCAGCCAAGACCGACTTGGCCGGTGCTGGAGGAAAGATTTCCTGCGTTGATACCCAACAGGTCCAAAAGATTGCCAATGACTGGGTTGCTGGCATCCTGCACCGTGTTGCAGCACATAACGCTGCCTAAGAGAAAATAAGATGAAAAAAATCAATCGAGGTGACTATCCAGGCCTCACCAGTGTTGCATTGATCAACGATAGTTGTCTGGGGGGCTGCTGCAACAGAGAGAGCAAGGAGGGCTGGGACAAAAAGTTTGGAGAACATTATGAAAGCTGAAGATGAAAGAGCTGCTAGAGAAAGTTCGACTGAGTGAACTGGGGAAAAGGTTTGAAAATTTACCCCCTTTTATAGACAAAAATTGGCTGACTATTTTCTTTCTTTTTTTTTTGGATACAAAACCTCGCGGGGTCTGAGCTGCATACTACAGCTATTGTTTCAATGAGTTCCAGATCCCCGCAAGATTAAACACCTTAGCCACTCACGCTCTCTCAAACTGAACGTTCGCTTGATGATTGGTTGTGAATGTTTGTTGATTTAGAGACAAATCATATTGAATTTATGCCGTAAAATGGGGCCATTGTGAACTTGTCGACAACTGGCTATTACCGACACTCTAAGTGGCTTCCCCGGGTCGTAAACCAATGACTCGTGAATAGCTTTCCGACTTGCATTAAAATCAATCTCTAAGTTCTTTTAAACCTATTTGGAGTAACGGGGAGAATGCACAGTTAATGTGAGAAGCAAGACTTCATTTCATCAACAAAAGCGGTGTGTTGCTCGAACCGGCAGAAAACCCATTCATATTATCAGACACGGAGATGATGAGTGCAGCCCAAATATCACTTGACCTGGACAAAAGAATTGAATTGACGTTTGTTTGCAAAAAAAAGATTGATTACACTTGGACCAAATGAGATATGCTACGTGTTGATCAGAAGTGGCGCAAAGGAATCTTCGTCTTCTTAAGCACCGTGACCAGTCATTTCCGGGATAATGCACGTTTCTTCTTGAGCGTCTTCAACAGTGTTCACATCATAATTACAGGCGTTAGTGTTGAAACATCTGGTCGTCCCAGCTTCAGAAACCAATAGGTCGAAATTCCTCAAGTGTACTGATTCCAATCTAATGAAATATTCTCCAAAGGTACTTATGTGAAAGGGGAGAAGCGAAGCGAGCGGTGATGTCAATATTAATACAATACAGTCACTACGTCACTGACCAAGCTGTTCCTACACGAGTAAAACAACACAGCGTCATTAATTCGCATTTGGTCTTTCTCCGCATACCAAGAATTCTTTGGGCTGCAGGCGTCTCATGCTACGGCTTTGCTTTTCGCGAAATGAAACACCTTCCAAAAGGGAACTCGGGATATCGAGATTTTTAATGTTTAGCAGTTTTGCAAAAAACCGATGCGCAGCTAGAGAATCTTCATTCTGAATTGAATCAACAAAACCAGACATTATTGGTCTGATGCTTGAATGCACTTACAGCATTTCGAGTTCGAAGTACCCATCACAAGCCTATGCTTTGGAGATGCCGACTGCAATGCCGTAGAGTTAGCTTCCGAGTTGATTTGTACACGGGATCGACATACAAATTTGCACAGCAACAATAACTTTTCAATGTTCTCTTCATCGATACCTTCGTGGAAATAATCATCATTGACGCCGTCACCTGAACCGCCGAAATCTCCGAAAGACAGAATCCACGGGGGCTGGAACCGTATGCGATCGCTTTCCCTAATTGCCCTCCAAGACAAATAAAATCTGGCTATTAAATTCATTTTTTAAAATTTTCAAAGATGTTGCGCGTGACCAGAAACCAATCTACCCGGGACAAATGCTTTTTGCAGCATGATCTTGCGACTGCTAACAAGCTTGCAAAGAACTTGTCATAAAACATGTGGAATGCACAGTGAAAGGGCATGGACTCAACATTCCAACTGGGCCATCATCTTGAAGTCAAAATCAATTTGAACCTTCCGCATCCTGAAGTGGACCATGGTTGTATTTGAACCACCCTCTCATCCTTCGTCATCTACCCACTTTATTGATGTCTCTTTGGTATAATACGATCTTCCCTGAAGACCTGTACCAGCCTGACCCGGAGACTGTCTCCGCGATCCGCTATTAGTTCCACTTGCACCACCTACACCTACACTTTCCACCCCAAAAGCGGCAATATCACCAAAACCACCACCACCGAAGGGCCATAAATACCATAGAGAGCAAAGGTATTCCTCCAAAGTCATCTCTACCTTGCCATGTCATAGACCGTCTTCTTTGTCTCCGACTGCAGTTAGAGGGCGAACACCACCAGCACCTCCGAAAACAGACGTCATATCATCCAGAATTTCACGGGACACAAACCTCGTTGCATGGTCTTTCGAGAAAACATCAGATGAATAACTCAAGGGGCGAAACATGAGTGGGTAGTCGTAAAACCTAGCAGTTCTGGTGTTGCTCGGAGAAGACCGAGATGAGGATATCGAAGCGTTTTATTAGTCACGTGAATTACGTTAGTTTGTTATGTAACAATTGACGCCGAAGTTCTGCGAACTTGTGCATGCGCACTGCCGCACTGGCTCTGAAAGTAGACGGAGTCGACAATAAAGATTTCCCTACAGATGACTAGATTACGAAGAAAAAAGAAGAAAAAAAGAAACAACCAAATTATTCTCATGCCAACTCCACCAGCTTCCTATACATCAAATGAGACAACTCAACCGTCTGCCTAACCTGATCCACATGCGTCAGACTAATATTCAACGTCCCCCCCGCAAGCATATTCGTAATCTCCTCGTTAGACATAATCTGGGCATAGTGCAGCCCTTTGCAGCTAAACTGTGCAGGTCTCCGAAGAACCAAATAAGATTTTTCGTTGAAAGGGATAAAGTATACCCATTCGATGCCATAGCCAAGATTTGGCACGCCTTTGGGTACGATCTGTGGAATGTGACCTTCCTTTGATTCAATAGGCGAAGAGAGAACGCGGACGCATGGGATTTTGCTTATCGAGCTGTTGATTGATCCAGGAGTCCTGAAAAGCACGATGCAGCAGTCATAAAGATCTGTTGGTGTATATTCCGATCCTGTTATCCATGCCGTGCTCGTCAGTAATGTGTCGCCTAGTATGCCTACGATATCGACCTGAACGAAATTTTGATCGACCTGTTTGGTGACCAAGTCCTTCGCAGGGTAAAATTGCAGTAGCTCGGGAAGTTGAATCATTGAGCGAATTTGGTCCTCTGAGAAAGAGTCATCGGCATATGATTCGGTGCGTCGGACATGTACAAGTGATTCGTATTTCGACGTGGCGAGGACAAGATTGAAGATCCTGGATTTGAACTGATGAGGGAGGGTTTGTAATGTGTAACTTGTGAAATCCGGAGTGAAATCATCTAAATCAGCTGATTCGCTTTCTCCTTTCGTATAAATGAGGTTGCAACCGTAATAGTAGACTACTAGTGAGTATGCGAGCCAACCCAGGGTAGTCCATGCTGGTCGGGAAGACAGAATGTATAAGGTCAGTGCATAGAATCCTAGCGAGATAACGGAGCCGACTATCCAGAATATACGCCAAGATAGTGACTGCTTCGTTGGCTTTTTGATATCCAAGACAATCTTAAAGGGTCCGCCTGGAGAGATGGATGTAGGGGGTCGACCAGCAATAATATCGTGAGTGTCACGATTAGGGTTATACTGGTTTACAACATATACCGTCATACCAACATAGAAGGCCGTCATTGGAAAAAGGATGCTTTGACTGGCAAAATCGCCACCCAGGAAAAACAGCAGAAGACCTTCTCCCACCTTGACGAAACCCGACGCGAAGAGCATGTTCTTCTGGAAGTCGCTCAATTTTGCCTTGGGCTTCGCTACTTTTGTACCAGAACAAACTCGGACAACAGCTCCTTTCTCCTCCTTCTCTGACACAGAGCGTACGAAACTGGCAGTGAGACTGTCGAAGGCATAAATGTCTTTCCAAATCGGTTGATGCCCCTTTTTATAATTAGATTTAGAAGATGAGCTCGGGTCGGTGTGAATTTGAAGGAATTTACCCCAGAACTCCGACTAGTACTAGCACTGATACCCAGTGCTTCACCCATTTTGACTCGGAGTTTTTTACACACTTTGAGGTCGAAATCCAACTCCATGCCTACAGCGGAATCGGTAGCAAGACTTCGGATTCCTGCGAGCTCGCGAAACCAGCTTGGAGCCGCAGCCGCCAAACAAGCACGAATTGCCCAAAATGAGCCGGAGATGCTGATCATTGCCCATGATAGACCTGCTATGCCTCTGCCTCCCAGAACGAGTTGCTCGCTCCAGTCAAATTTCAAGAATGCAAGGACAATGGCGAGATCGATATGGAAGTTTTGGAGAAACATGGTAGAGTCGTCGTCGTCGTCGGGGTGAAAGAACTGGAGGTTTGGGGGTGGGCCGCTGACGAGGGCCCTTAATTTTATAGTCGGATGCGAGCTGGGTGTGTACAGGCAGGTGAAAAGCTGTTTTCGAAGACCTGTCGCTTTTAAGCGATGTTTTTTCTTCACTCAGCACTTCGCCAATCTAGCACGTCACGCGGCGTGGACGCATTCCTTGTTGCTGTGCCATGGCTTCTGACATCGTGGAAATCATGAAATTTTAAAAAAGACGAAAGAGAAAGGATAGCGCAGGATATAGTAGCGCCCACGATAGGCAGTGCTGGAGGAACGTGGAGCGTGGGGAATTGGAAGTTTATTTTTCTTTTTCAGGCCTGCCTTCTGGTCGTTCCTGAACTATTGTCCGTAAAACTCTCAACGTGGCGGTGGCTTCGTGAACGAAGAAAAAGTCTAAAGTAGCATAGAAATTTGCGAAAGTACTTGGATCCGTCGGATTTCCCATCTGTTTATGCTATAATCTGGGTTAATCAGTATCCCGCCATTATAGTTTTGTAAAAAAAAACAAGCTAAGGACAATACTTATTGAAAATAATATACACCCTCACATGCGATGAAAGGGATCCATTGATTTGTAGTCAATTTTCAGTTGAGACGTTAGCTAGCTCAGGCTAGACTATCTCACGAAGTACTACGGCAATTAAACCGAAACGCCGGCATTTGTCATCAACATGTGATTTAAAAAGTTTTCGGCAAAGGTTGCTTTGTTCACAACAGCAGCCAGTTTGAATGGGTGCGCCAATGAATCTTTCAAAGCATCCTCTAAGATCCGTTCAACGTTTCTCAAGGTACATAGCTATCTCGACAATGTCTACCACCGCTGCAGCCCCAATTCTTCCCCCAAAGGACTGGAAAACCCTCGCACCAGCTCCTCCGAAGGGTACGATCACTTTTGAAGGCCAATCCACACTTGAACGTCTTCCCGTTCCGCAATTAGAATCAACCTTGACAAAGTTGAAGCGTTCTTTGAAGGCTATTGCGTGGAGTGAAGATGAATATAAGATCACCGAGCGCAAGATCAACCAGTTTGCGAGTGGGTTTGGGCCGGAGTTGCAGCGTAGACTAGAAAGGCGGCGCGATGAACCTGGACGAGAACATTGGCTTGAAGAGTGGTGGGATGCTGGCTCTTATAATGGATACAGAGATCCCGTTATGATCTACGTTTCATATTACTGTAAGTTTCATAAAAAGTCCCACTTTATCGAATTCGCTAAAACGCAGTGCCTCGGCTGTGCAAAAACTAGATGGCTTCGACGATCATCCCCCGAAATATCCGCAAAACCCTGTGCATCGTGCTGCGGCGCTAACAAGAGCAGCATTGCTTTTTAGAAAGCAATTCAGGCAGGGCGCTGTAAAACCTGATGCTGTTCGGGAAGGCGTGCTGTGCATGGATACCTGGCGTTGGATGTTTGATTGCTGTCGTGTACCTGCACCTGGACTAGACTGGAGTATTACCTATGCTAAGGAAGGAGATACAGGAATTGACGGGCATATCGTTGTATTCAGACGAGGTCGGCCTTGGAAAATCGATATTGCTCCCAAAGGGTCCATATTGAGCACTGAAGAATTAGAACGGTAATTTTATTCATCTATCGAAAAAATATAGCTTTTTACTTATATCAGGTGTATAGACAATTTGAACATATATATCGTAATACGGATAAAGATTACCCTGGCGTTGGAGCATTAACCTCTGCAGATAGAGATACATGGGCAAAGGATTATGCTGACCTGGCACAGGATCCGCAAAATGCAGCTATAATACGCGAAATCCACTCAGCAGCGTTCGTAATCAGTCTCGATACCGAAAAACCCGAAACCCCAGTCGACTTTTCACGCGCTCTATGGCACGCTGGTGTGAAAGGCGATATGCTAGGAAATAGATGGTACAACCAAACTTAATTCTATCCGCCTTTTATTTCAATTACCATCATTTTTTTTGATTTTTAGGTTTGATAAACCAATTAATCTCGTCGTATTTGACAATAATAAAGCTGGTGTCGTGGGAGAACATTCTGTAATGGATGGTACACCTATGGTTAGATTCTGCGATGAAGTTTTAGACGGTTTGTTATCCGACAATTTTGACCATGGCACCGCTTCCATCTCCTCTATTCCCGAACCACCTCAACCACTTGACTGGAACGTAACGTCCAAAATTGAACAAGCCATTCTCACCGCCCAGGCATCAGGCAAAGACCTCATTTCAGCCCACTTATTGGGCTACCATCTCACGCAATATGGAAAATCCGCTATAAAAACGTACGGGGTATCCCCGGACTCGTGCGCGCAAATGATCATTCAGCTCGCGTATTATCGGCTTTTAGGACCTAAAAGGCCGGGTGGCACGTATGAAGCTGCGACGACGAGGCGGTTTTTGAAAGGCAGGACCGAGACGATTCGGACGGTTACGATTGAAAGTGAGGCATGGGTGAGGGCTATGGATGATTTGAATGTAGGGACGGAGGCGAAGAAGCAATTGTTGAAACAGGCTTGTGAAGTGCATATTCGGGATGCTAGGGATGCTGGGAAGGCGCAGGGAATTGATAGACATTTATTAGGCAAGTGATATATCCTTTTCTTTTCATGCTGTGCTGAGCTTCTGTGATGTTTTTTTTTTCAGGTTTGAGGAAGCTTGTACAAGAAAATGAGACTATGCCTGAGATTTACTCTGATCCTGTGTACATGCGAGGTAGCCGATGGACTTTGAGTACGTCTGCTATATGGTCGAGACATTTTCCAGTGTACGGATGGGGAGAGGTAAACTTGAATTCCTTGAAGATTGGAAAATTAGTCAATATCTAATGAATTTTTGATAGGTTGTCCCTGATGGGTTCGGCGTTGCTTATATGACTGGATATGATGGTGAGATTTCTTTGTTTCATAACAATCCGACCGAATTGTAATATTCCGCATTACAGACCGCCTACAATTTACGGTTACATCGCGTAAAGAAATGCCTAATACAAAGTTTGTGCAGGAGATTGCGAAGGCTGCCGAAGATATACGAGCGTTGTTTGAGGGTCCTAGTGCTGAGTCGGGAAAGTCTCGACTCTAGAAGTTTCAATTTTAGAATCGTTTTGATTAAACTTGTAGTCTTAAATTTATTGGGAGAATTCAATGCTATCCTGCAAAAAGGCAGTGCGTCAAGGTAAACCATCTCGGGAAAATTCTGGCGTCAATCAGTCGCTTGTTGTGATCGGACCGAGTTGTATGATTAAAAATCCCATATTTTACTGATGATATGATAGATGCAATCGATAATCATACATAAAAAACCATAGGAATTCAATACACTTCAATGCGATTTGAAAATTCAGTCACATTGACGACGTGAAAGTCACAATCCGAGTCTCCTCGGGATTCAGCATTCCAGGGAGAAAAAAAAAAGGTGCCCGCAGATACGTATGTAGACTGGTGCTGTACGCCTGTACTGACGTATGTCATTCGCTCATGTTCTCGGCTAATTAAATTCAGGGAAACGGGCCTGAATCAAATATTAGGATGAGATGGGATTGATAACCCGGGAAGGATCTAATCTTGACGCTTGGCACTACCCGTACGTGTGCGCGTCTTCGTCTGAACCTCCGTCTGAACTCGTTTATAATGCATGTACGAAATGCGTGGCATATGGATTTGAACCACTTTTGTAGCTTGGCAGGGTACTTTTCGTTTAAAAATGAAATAATGGGCGCGTATGAATGTCTGGATGGACAAAATGATAGTTCGTCGCCGAAGGCCAAGTCAAATGTTATAGCCTCAGGCTGTGTATTCAAGGCGATATCATATTTGGCCTCGGGATGAACATATCGTCAACGGAGATAAGGATAACCGACATTTTCGGTTTTTTTTTTTGATGTGAAGGGTCGATATGACATGTACGAATATGTGTTCGATAGTCAGTTTTAATTAATGGTGTTTCATCGATCTCCCGAGCTGTCGAAAGCCCAAAATGCAAGTAGATCAGTGGAAGAGAGCCGGTTATGTTCTCTCGGAAGATGTACTTTAATTTGATTGGTTGGTTAGTGATGGCGTCAGTTGTAGTGTTAATTTCATGCATAGCCACGGAACTTACCACGGTAAATGTCCGGTCGCACATGTGAGGACTTTTATGTGCTGGGCAATGTGCCCTTGTATAGGATTTTCAGGCCCGTTTACCTTGAGTCACTCAAGTATGTCAAGGGTATTCGCCGCAGTCGAAATGAGGAATGGCGAAAACATGCCTTATGTTAGAGAGTGGCACTGTGCCACAGATGTGTACGTTCGGTATGCACCAATATTTTCGTTATTAAGATAATTAGATTTGAGAGCTGGGATTCGATGCCATGTTAGGTTGACTTCTGTGCGACTACAGCCTGGTTTTCTCATCTTACCTCATGCGTTTTGGACTGCCACTAAATCAAAACTGAAAACACGGGAGTGAGGTAACGCCGACCTATGAAATTCATAATCACTTTCCGAGTATGAATGAGTTGGACGACGCGGTCCGAAGCGAGAGTATTTTAAACTTCGGATTTTTTGCAGAACATTCTCAGCGTAGTGTGTCTAGGAAAAATACAAGGAAAAAAGAACAAACGATAATGGAACGATTGACAACTTGACTGCAGGGATCCCTCTAAATTTAAAAAAATTTCCGCGTTGAGCGCGTGGGGTCTAATAACGGCATGACGCGGCATGATGCCATAATCTTTTCCGCGCGATATTTGAATCGGCGCTTCAAAGTGGACCAAAAGGTGCAAACTTCTCTGAATATATTCGTGGCTTCGTCGACCCCGCCGTGCAACACAGTTTCGTCGTCGTCGCTGGTCGTCGTTTTGGTCGTCGACAGCTCTACCTGCCAGGTCACCATCCCCAATGACTGAGAATAAACGGACAGCGGCTTACGAAAACATATTTGGTAGACCTTCTGCGCAGCACCACCGTCCGTCTACGACGGTGCCTGTGTCGTACCAGCAGCTTCCACAGCAGCAGTTCTACCAACAACCATATCGTGGTCCCCCAAATGGCCAGCATTATCAGCAATACTCACAGCCGCAATATCCTCAACAATATTACCCATCCCAGCAACAACAACCTCCATCGAGATCTCACACATCTTCCGTCTCTTCCCACCACAGCTCATATTCACATCACTACTCGTCTTCGCAAAACTTCTCGGCTTCTTCTCAGCCACAGTTACCACCTCCACCACCACCACCTCCTACAGGTTATAGACCTTCCTTAGAGTCAACCAGTGAATATCAGGCACCGATTCCTCCTTCGCTTCGTACCTCGCCTGGCATTGTGACTCCCCTTCCTCCACTTCCTCCTCCGGAATCATCTCAAGTTTCCTCCCATTATCAGCCTTATCAATCACAGATTCATCAATCAGGTCATGTACAAGCCCCGCTACAAAATTGGGCTCCATATCGACCCGTTTCATCTCTGCAGCCACCCAGTATCTCCATCAATTCCTCTGCACTTCAACCTCCAACGCAGCCTCAATTATCCCCTCATTTCGATTCCGAAACTACCTCTGTATCACATTCTATTGCTTTGGATGCTGATGAAACAAACGACAGTAGTCAAGAAGGTACGTTTTGTTTCCCTCTAACCTAGCTCTATCTGCCTAGCATACATATTAACTTACAATCCTATTCTCAGAATCATCATTACCCTATGCATCCGACCCTGTTACCAAACCGGCTGGTTTACACCTTGCAACAGCCTTCCCTACTCATTCCAACAACTCAGCATCCTCTCCCGATTCTTCCAACAATCCTGATGGTCCTTTTTCTTCTCGACGGTCATCCGAGTCTAATCCTACACCTCCACTTACTGGTATGAGACAACGGGGCCAAGATCGTGCACAATCAATGTCCGCCATCGCTTCCCCGCAAAACAGACCTGTTATGAGCGGAATCCGTAATTCGCATCCGACCGCGATCATAAGTGGTTTCAATTCTGTCAGCGGTGCGATACCGTCAACCTCATCAGCTGTAGCACCTCGTCGACGGACAACGCCCGTGGTTTATCCGGCTTTGCTTAGTCGTGTCGCTGAAGCATTCCGTGCACGTATCGTCCTCTCCGAACGAGCCAAAGACGGTTTGTTATATCAGGACGCGTTCGACGGACGCGAGGCAGTCGATAAGTTGGCGTATATCATCAAGACATCTGATCGATGTCTTGCACTCCTGCTCGGTCGTGCGCTCGATGCTCAAAAGTTTTTCCACGACGTCACGTATGATCATCGTCTGCGCGATAGCTCGAATGAAATTTATCAATTTCGAAAACGGCTTGCTAGCCCGTTTGTCAGTGGTGAAGAGCTCGCCGGTAAAAGTCCTGCTGTTCCTAACGGGGCACCTCGGCCATCCATGACTATGACCCACCAAGATTCGGGTACCGATTCGAGCACTTTAGACGGGGTAAACAAGTCACTGGAGAAATCAACCCCGCGGAAGGGCGAAACGGAGAATGCGGACGAAGATACGCTACCGACCGGTGTTTTCACTTTATTGACCGGCTGCTATTCTCCGACGTGCAGCTCAGATCGTCTATGTTACAGTATCGCGTGTCCGAGACGACTTCAGCAGCAATCGCGTTTAAATCTCAAACCAGAGCCTGGTTTGAAGCGGACGATCAGTCGTGAGAGTTTGGGCGATCTTGTTGAGCCAGGGACGCTCTGGGTCCATTCGGTTCCCCAAGAGGTCGTGGATAGCGTATCAGAGACGGAGAAGAAGCGCCAAGAAGCCATCAATGAAGTTATCTACACGGAACGTGATTTCGTTCGGGATATGGAATATCTCCGAGACTCTTGGATCAAACCTTTACAAACGTCTGATATTATTCCGCAGGAGCGTCGTCAGGAGTTTATCACGCAAGTCTTCTGGAATATCAACGATATCATCAACGTTAACACTCGACTTCGTGATGCGCTGAATAAACGACAAAAGTCATTTACGATCGTGGAAAAAGTGGGTGATATTTTAATGGACGCCGCTCCGCATTTCGGGCCATTCGTCAGTTATGGGGCGCATCAGTTGTATGGGAAATTCGAATTTGAAAGGGAGAAAAGTTCAAATCCTGCTTTTGCGCAATTTGTCGAGGTATGTATTAGTTTTCCCTTTGGTAGTATGATCCCTTCTGGAACTTTTTGAAGGAAACGGAGCGTAAACCTGAATCTCGTAAACTCGAACTGAATGGATACTTGACCAAACCGACAACACGACTTGCAAGATACCCTTTGCTGTTAGAAGTTATCTTAAAGTATACCCCGGAGGATAATTCCGACAAGACGACCATTCCTCAAGTCGTGAAAATTGTTCGGGAGTTTTTGGCCAAGGTTAATTTGGAATCGGGAAAGACAGAGAATCGGTTTAACCTACTTCAACTGGATCAACAATTAGTTTTCCGGCCTGGGGAAACTGTTGTATGTTTTTTTTCTCGACCAGTTCTCAGATTGGATTAGAGTTTTTGACAAATACTTTTTAAGGATTTGGGGTTGAGAGACGATGACAGAGAGTTGGTGTATAAAGGTACACTGAACAAACGTGGTGGTCAAGGCGATAGTGGCGAACTTCAGATATTCTTGTTCGACAATGCGCTTTTGATGGTCAAGCAAAAGACAAAACACGAACAATTCAAGGTTTACCGCAGAGTATGTCTAAAAAAAATGTTAATTGTCGAGCGTCAATTAATAGTGATGACCTTTTTAGCCAATTCCGCTAGAAATGCTCGTCATTATGGGACATGATGACACGGACCAACCGAAACAGAATTCTCGTAATAAAAACACACTCACCAAAGCGTCCAGTGCTAGCGCTGTGTCTAATCTGAAAGGAGACAACAAAAATGGATATCCAATCACTTTTATTTATCTCGGTCGACATGGATATCAATTGACGTTGTGGGCGAGCACTTGGGTGGCGCGGAAGAAGTGGATTGAACAGATCCAGAAACAGCAAGACAAATTGCGGGAGAGTGGCACGTTCTTTGAGACAGAAGTTCTCAATGATGGGTTTTTCAGTGGAGTTAATAAAGTCAATTGTGCCGCTCCGTTTCGTATGTCTCAACCTTGAAATATTGTTATTTGTGCTGAAATCTTCTACTTTTCACAGAATCGGGTCGGAGGGTTGCTTATGGTACAGCTGACGGTGTATACTTTTCTGATCTTCGAGATCCGAAACGAGAACCTGTCAAGGTTATCGCTCTATCCGATGTGGTTCAATTGGATATTCTGGATGAATATCAACTTCTAATTGTATTATCTGGTGCGTCTATTTGTTATTATTTCATACATATCTTTTTAAAAATATCTCTTTTTGGGACATTGTAGAAGGCGCTGTTATTACTTTCCCGTTGGACGCACTGGATCCACGTGATCCTTCCGCTGGATTAAAGCGCGCCAAACGTATATCAGCTCATACGTCGTTTTTCAAAGCTGGATACTGCTTGAACCGAACACTGGTGTGCGTGGTCAAGTCAAGTCAGTTGTCTAGCACAATTAAAGTATTGGAGCCCATCGACTACACCGCTCGCGGGAAGAGCAAACCTACTTTCCGTAAACTATTACAGGGAGGTAATGATACATTACGATTATTCAGAGTTCGTAAAAATCCAATCCAATCGATCTATTGTCATGTTCTGATAATTTTTTTTATTTCGTTAGGAATTCTATATACCAGTCGAATCCAACTCGATTCATATTCTCAAGAGCAGGCTTTGTGTTGGGTGCATAAAAGGCTTCGAGATCATTGATTTGGAGACTCTGGACACACAAACATTGCTTGATCCGGAAGACAAATCTCTCGATTTCATACAAAAACGAGAGTTTGTTCGGCCCATGGCTATTTACCGGATTGATCATGATTTCCTTTTGTGCTACGATGGTACTATCCTCCTTCCATCTCGTTTGCATATCAGAAATTGACTATATTAATTTTTTATGCAGAATTCGCTGTTTATATCAATCGAAACGGATGGCGAGCACGTCCGCAATTTATCATTTATTGGGAGGGCACTCCAACTTCTTTCGGTGAGGAATTTGGATTGAAAATCCATTAGACTGACTAATTAAAACCTTTTCCTATTTATCATAGCACTACATTATCCATTTATTCTTGCCTTTGAGCCTAATTTCGTTGAGATCAGACACGTTGAAACGGGTCGTTTAACCCAAGTCATTCAAAGCCACAACTTGCGTGCATTATTTGCAGCGACGACGACAGCCACTCAGCCCCCTCCTCCCCCCGCACAACTGAATTACAATAATTATTCTTCATTCACTGTTCCTTCTCAACAACGTCCTCAGTCATACGGCAATCGCGATTCCGTGTATAGTCAATTCGGAACTTTACAGTACTCGCCCGTGGCAGTTAACCAGCCTCAGCAACTTGTAAAAGGTCAAAATGCTAATCGAGACGAGATTATCATGGTTTCCGATGATTGCGTTGTTAATTTACGTCCATGTGCGGGGAAATTTTAAAAACTCATTCGTACCTGTTGAAACATCATTTTTTTTTCGCTTCACATTTTTTTTTCTTTCATTATAATATTTCTGTTTTGGGCTGATTGTAATAATGACAAGCGGCTGTGGAAACTAACCCTAGTGGTGGAAGCTGTGTAATCATCTCTCTCTTTCTTTTCTCTCTTTCCTTTCTCTCTTTTTCTCCCTCATCATTGTGTCCCTATATATCTATGTTTTTGTTCTTCAATCATGTTTTATCAATGCAATGCATGTACTTCATTCATTTAGATCAATTATATACGAGATAACGACGTAATAGTACACGCGGGATCAATGAGAGGTATGGAATTCGAATGGAACGTGGCGCATGTCAAGTTTTTTTTTACATAGAATTGGCTAAATATCGATGGGAAACAGCACATTGTTCCATACGTAGTATGTGCGCATCTCACGATGCATTCATTCAGGTGAATTACCAGAGGTTCCAATTGTTAGAACTCAAGTTCGGCTCCATTTTATAACAGATTGTAGATAACGCCAACGGAATCGTGCCTGAGTGTCGTGTAGACTAATTAATGTGCTGTTTCACTTTCGTACATTTGTTTTAAGGGCGGTCATTTGAATGGTAGAAAACTGGTAAAATGAATTACAGGTCAAATACTTCAAATTGAAATGTGCTTTTGTATATAAATCACCTGTGTAAAGTCGTAATGACTTGATCCATTGAATTGAGTCATTCTGCTTCGGGGCAAACTTCGTTATCACTCCTGAGATGACCGTAAGTCTGTTTACAAGGTATTATCAACATTGAGTTGATGTCCTTACTGTAGGACATTATTGAGCTCATTAAGAAGAATGGTACGTGAATTTTGGTAGGAGACTCGCGGTGCCGTCCTCTGGGAATGCTTATAATTTTTAGTCGTCACCAAAGAGGTACAAGAAGCACGGGTGGCAGAGCTCTTACAGGAAACAGAGGGAATGATAATCCTCCCAACTCCCGAGACGGACACGAAACTGATCGAGACGTTGCTCGACATTCCCGCACAGGCTCTTGGTGATTCTTTCATCAAACTTCCGAAGGATCGAGTGAACTGCCTCAATTGTGCTCGTCAATATGGGGTTCTTGATATTGCGAAAGAAGGCACCAAAGTTCATGGGAGAGAGCTTGTAAGAGACATGATTATCGGGGCATTTGGGTATATCTGGGACAGATCTGTCAACAGTGGTCGCATTACATGTTACCAGTGTGGAATACGAAGGGAGATTGGAGCTCATTCAGTCTTTTTTGGGATACTATTTTATGTATGTTGATTGTTCCAACAACATTATTTCGAAGCAACAGGTCGGGAACTTGAAGATAAACTGCCGAATCAGTGAGCATCCATGCTACACAGCGCATCCTGGTTCACGGGGTTGTTAGCCACCTGCATCTGAATCTTCGCCACCGTATTTTCACTTACTGCATTGCTTTCTGTTCATTTAACCTCAGGCCCCAGTACTCGGATCCGTTGGTGACGACTGGTTTTAGCCTGATCAATGGTCAACCACGGTTAAGATTCCCGACTGGTGTTCGAACGTCCACTTCTTCGCCAATATAGTTACTATCCAGACTCCTACCATGGCACACAATCCGAGTCCGCTGTTAAAATATGTATATATGCACTCCGTGAAAATATTCCGTGAGTAATTGTGGGTGTTCAGGGTGATATTCTAAGGTCCGTCGTAAGTTTGAGCACCGTGCCAGACCGTACCGTAAGACCGTATAACGGAATGTTCGAGCCTTTCGCGGTACGTTACGGTCTGTACACGGGCAACTACGTGTTTACAGACGAAATACAACCAATGGTGGATCTGAAGGATCTGAGTGATCACGTTGTCACACTTTCCCGACGCCTACTATAAGCCCTAATGTGAGTCGCAGCATCACGGCCACGGACCCGTAACCTCCACAATGCTAGATGACAGGAGATGACGCGGCGGGGACGAGTACTCTTTCGTGGATAGCGTAAGGGCTGAGGGTGGTACGTTTGGGATGCCCAATGACGGGCTCTTTTCTCCGCAGACTGGACAAATAATACAATCCAATACATAGCATCATCAGAGTCGGTGAGGGTCCGGCCGCAGTATCCCGTACCAATACGAATACTGCGGCAAGCTCTAGTTGTTTCCAAATTCGTTCATATCTCAAAAAGACGACTGGCGAAAAGCGGGCGTGCCATGTTGTCGCGGCTGGGTAGGAGAGGTTACAGTACGTGTCCTTACGTGTCCTGGTAAGAGTACTCCTGAGTACTCTGGTTGCCATGTACATAGCTACAAAGATGCGTTTCTGTGCCTGCGCTTAAATCCATGTGTATGGTCTGAGTGCGGTCTGATACGGTCATTGCGGTGACCTATTTCCGTCGTGATTAACCTGAGCCAAGACGCCATGGTACTACATGCCTGAACTTCAGCCCTTTTCTCTCCGCAGGGTCTGTTGTTCTCTTCGACGATGGGCGACTACGTTCACAAATAACATTTTTTTTAAAGTTAAACGACCCAAAAGCTCCTAGTTACGTTAGTTATGTAGTGCATACTATGTGGTACCAATGTAGTACGATGTTGTCGTTGCCTAAATGCAATGCCGGCATCAAATCACCGCGTATCCGATAGTACACCGCTCCTTGGAAAACAAGGGAAAACCTTGAGCCTGAATTACTACTGATCACCGCCGGAAACAACCCCCCTGTTTGAATGTAGTTTTGATATAAAAACACCTTACCAGATCGTCTTTCAGCCAAAAAATTCTTCAGTCCAATACTTACATTACACTTCGCTTTTTAATCTATCATCATGCGTGCCTCTTTGCTCCTTTCCATTGCTTTATCCTTCTCCGTTGCTTTTGCCCTGCCAGCGGCGCCGGTTAAGACCCGGCAGTCCCAGCCCAAATTTGTATCCAGCACTACTGATATACCTGCGTGTGTACAATGCAGCATCAGGAGCGATACTTTCGATTGCCTAACAGTAAGTTTTTCCTCACTGTCTTCTTCAGATCTCATATCTACGACACGTCTCACAAAAATATATTATCAGTGTCTCAGCCAAGGGGGAGAAGTAGACCAGATTTGAAAATAGGTCCGAACAGCATTATTTCCCCTGTGAACCTCCTTATCTTATTGATCATTCTTGTTCACGTGTTTCAAAAATCAGTCTGATATTTATTGTATACGCATGCCTTATAAATTTACTATCTTTGTTTCAATCTTTCTCGTCCGTTCAAAGTTTGCTTAACCAATTGGCCTGAAAGAACATTTGAAACCTGCCGTGTCAAGAAGGACTGTAGACGAAGAACCTTTCATATGTTCATGATCACCTTTTGATTTTTGAACGTAAAAACAAGGATGGTGAGCTCTCATCTACTAACTAGAAGCATTATCAGTAGCAGATTTCAATGCTGCATGTCGATGTTCCCCTCTTTTTTGCTTGACAATTCAAATTTCGGTCAGTGAAGGCCACCGCTCGGACGGCGAAGAGGAAAGTGCAGCCCACTTCTTTTCACCAATGCTATAGATAAATGTTGTATGCGGCACAATAAGTGTGTCTATCCGAGTAAAATAGCTACAATCAGTTTATGCAGTCGGCACGTACATTGTTTCAAAATGTTAAAAAAGGTAGAACTCATGCTGAACCTGATGTTCTCATATAAAAGGCAATCAACCAATGGATACGAATTAGAAAGAATTTGGACGGCGGTCCGTATTTTCGGCAATGTTATAATGACTCTGGCTTTCAAGCTGCCAGTACAATAAAGTTTCAGTAAATGCAGATGAACTTTGAAAAGGGCAATTTACACTCACCTCATCTAAGAAGATGATCACTTCGAGATCACGACGGGTACAAAGCTGGTCGATCATTTTCGGAACCAATTCTGGGTTGACTGACCCAACACAGAACGCCATCGACATAACGGTGTTCCAAGCAAAGAATGCAGAAGTAATGTTTGGAAAGCTTGAATAAATGTTTGTCCCTCTCTTTTTATGAAATCCGTGGTTGTTCAAACAGGTAATGATTCTGCGATACGCTCTCACTGTTGAAATGAGAAACAAAACCAAATGTATGCATCTCCGCCACCCGGCATAAAACCTTTGGAATAAACACTCACCCCACTCAGGCAAGGGAATGTCCTCGGTCCGTTTTAATATCTCTAGAGATATGCAATATACTCCGGATGGATTCATGAAGATCTCAAAAGGACAAACTGGGATGGGTACAGCGTGTGTTGTTGTTTCGGTGACAGCCATGAGATTAAAAGTACGGGAAGAACTTGAGGAATGGCTGATACATCTAATTTAGATATATATAACGATTAGATCGTCCAATCAGCTTTTAACGTGAGCGCGCTTGCAACGTGGGATCACTGATATGGGGGCTCGCTCTCAGACGGATAACCGAACGCCTTTAAATTGAAACCGTTCACACTGATGACTGGCAAACATTTAGAGAAGAATCAAATTGACATTTACAAATAATTTATGACAGATAACCAAAGAAAAAATCCGAGACAACATCATGCAACTGTACATATATAAGTATACACCAGGAGAGAAAAAAAAGAAACGCAAGAATAAATATGTTTGTTTGTGTTTAAGTTCTACAAAGAAAAATGAAAAAAAAAAATCCGAATCATAACTTTTCTTTCTTGAGCTACAGATATTTACCCTACCTGTCCCGTCCCTGTTTCCTTTGAGCCCGACTTATTGGGAGACGCTAAGGTCAGTACTACCAGTGTCAAGCCGACGACGCTCCGTCCAATCACTGATAAGCTCGAAAGTCGACTTCTCTGGATAACTAATCATGAACTGCAAAACAGACTCAAAGTGGTCCAAAAATGTTTGCATCTCCGCTTCAGGGATAATTTTAGAAGAATGGAATGAGCTGATGGAGATCACGCCCGTCGGACGGAGGTCTACGTCCAAGCACAAGGGATACTCGATTCTGGGATTTCAATCAATCAGACCAATGATTCTAATATAGCTCATTATAAAAAAAAATTAACGTACCTTCCGTGAGATGCTTTTCGAGGATTAGCGAAAAGACGGTCCTCGATCAAATTTCCATCGTGTTCTATGACCTGATTGAATCCCTTGTTACGGAAGTTGAGGATGCTGTGGAACAAGGTAGAAACCGGGACGCCTTCATCCTCCAACTCGGCCAAAGAAAGATTCTCATGTTTAGTGATCTCGAGTTGGTCCGATTGTATTTGTTGCAACGTCTCCAGGACCGAGTATTTCGGATTGAGCGATACTCGACGAGCGACCGTGTTAATCATGATTCCGCTCATTGTTCCAATATCCTTAATAGGTGCATCTTGAAAAAGAACACGATTGAGTAACAAGTTCAAAATAAAATGCATGGAAGATCTTTCTACGTACTTCGACCAGATAGGACATGTCCAAATACAACATCAGTGGACTTGCACTGTGCTGACAGCACAACCGCCCAGGCACATGTAATCAATGTTGATGGCATAACACCAAACCGACGGACAAGGGAAATGTGGTCGATATGGATATCGCGGAACATGATGCTATCCGTCGAGCTTTCACGGCCTTGCAAGTACGGTGTTGGCGATGCATTGTGCAGATGTTTCTTCCAAAAGTCGATGTCCAACGTACGGTCGTCCCGATGTAGGTACTTGATCATAGGCTTGAAAGACCTCCGTGGTGAAACTGGATAGCTGGCGAAAACGCGCTCAACATCAGATGTGATATTCTCCATTGACCATCGATCCATCAAAGCGTGATGCACGGTCCAGACAAGAACGCGCGCATATCCATCCAGCTGGAAGATGCAACCCCTGCTCAAAAGCTCTCCATCTTCAAATCTCTCGCTTCCTCGACCGAGCTCATACTCGGATACGCGTGAATCAAGTTCCGCTTCACTGTTAACCGTAATGATCTGCCACTCCATCCGCTTTCCTTCAGGTCGAATCAACACCTGCAACCACTTCTTCGATACAGGGTGGAACAAAAACACTGTCCGGAGCATCATCCCGTTAGGTTGATTGATAATGGTGTCAATTGCCTCTTGCAGTTTTGCGATCTCCGTCTTTGGAGGAAGATCCCATGATAGTGGAACGATGTACGCGTCGCGAACCGTCATACCGACTAACAAGTGACTGGCCTGAGTAGCTGACGCTGGATATACATCCAGGACATCACTAGAAAGGAAAAAGGCATTGTCAGTCTCGGAGGCTTAAATCCATCCCTATAGAGAAAGCATTGTTACCTAGCAAGGATACCAGATTTAGCAAGTAGGTCATTTCGCAGGAATTCGAGTTCGTCTTTGCTGAGTTTTAGGAGGGTAAGATCTTGAGGAGACATCTTGTCAAGAGTAACCGTTGGCGTCTCATCATCGTCATAGTCGTTATTGGGAACGACCGATTGCACAATCTGAGCCATTCTACGGATCGTCGGATTACGAATAATGTCGGTCACAGGCAATGAAAGTCCTGCATCGCGAGCAGCACTTGCAAGTCGAATCGCAGAAATAGAGTCTCCTCCAACCAAGAAGAATTCATCGTCGATACTCAGGAGATTCTCCTTGAGATTTAATATCGAAGCCCACAGCGTCCTAAGCGTAGCTTGCAGTTCATCCTGTGGCATTTCGAAAGACGATAGTGTCGCAAAGAGTTCGGAATCAAGCCGGAAATCTCTGATTTCTTCCAAGTGAGCATAGAAGAACGCAGTAAGGGTTTTGCGATCCAGCTTGCCAGAGCTTGAAAGCGGGAACCGATTAAGCGGAACGTATACAGTGGGAACCATGTATGACGCAAGTCTTTGCTGAGCAGCACGTCTCAGCGATGCTACAAGCGTTCCAATGAACTGCTCGTTCTCTTGTACAATAGCGATACTATCCGTCGTGTCCGGACTGGGAGAATACTCCAAAAAGGCAACAAGACTTTCGCTTCCCGTGTCCACTTTGATGACAGCAGCGTTCAAGATATCCGTGCTTGCCGCTTTGAGAACAGCTTCGATCTCGCCAATTTCTACTCGAAGTCCACGAATCTTGATTTGAGTATCCCGACGGCCAAGATAGGTAATTGAGTAGTCAATCGGGCTCATCCGGGCGAGATCTCCTGAAGCGTACATAATCGAGCCAGGACGGAACGGATCCTTGACGAAAACTTTCGCAGTTTGTTCCGGAGCACTGAGGTATTCGCGAGCTACTTGTGGTCCTCCAATGAAAAGTTCACCAATACAACCGAGAGGTACAGGTCTGAACTTTTCGTCCAAGATATAGATGAGGTTAAGACCAAACGGTCTCCCAATGTTGGAGACTTCGGTAGAAGGTGTAACTTGTCTCATGATGGTCACATTCGTACCAGTCTCGGTAGCTCCATAACTGCAATATACAAGTCAGTAATGAACTCTCATTCTATATGATATAGAACATTACGCACGCGTTCATAAGTGTTATTGTATCCCCCCACTTATTACGAACCTCAGGACTCAACATTTCACCACCCAATATCATCGTGGCAAGGGTTGGAACTTCTTCAGGAGATAAGAGCCCGGCAACTGCAAGCAATCATAAGAGAAAGCAAAACTTAATGGTGAAACTACTTACCAGTCGGCGTTACTTCCAGTAAAGTTATGTCGAAGCTATTTGCTACACCAGCCAAATCGTCCATTAATTTCTGTTTTGGCACAATACAAATCGTGCCTCCACCAGTCAATGTAACACTCCAGTCCTATAGTTCTGTTTAGGAGAGATTCAGAGGAGAATCATCGATCATGCATACCCAGACGCTGACGTCAAATGTGTAATTTACACATTGCAATACTCGACCGTCAAAAGAACCCAGGAGCTCTCTGGACCCAAGCGCACTTTCCATGATGGAGCCGTGCGTAAGAACAACACCTAGACGAAGAAAAGGTTAACGACAGAAAACAACAGAATAGTAGAATCAAAACCTTTAGGAATACCGGTTGAACCGCTAGTGAAAAGAACGTGACATATATCATCGCGCGTAACTTCAACATTAGGCTTGGTATCAGGTGATAGTTCCCTGAAATCGACCACCATTACACCAACACCAGCTTCGCCAAGTATCGAGACCAGCTGTCGTTGAAGATCCTTTGATGTAAGGACGACTGGGGCTTTTGCAAGACCAACGATAGTGTTAATTCGGTCAGCCGGATGTTCTGGATCCAACGGGACATAACCTCCGCCAGCCTTGTGTATTGCGACAATTGATAGGAACATCTCAATAGACTTGTCCATGTAAATAGCGACCAGATTCCCTCGTTTGACACCGTTCCGAATGAGTTCTCGAGCAATGTTGTTTGCAAGTGAGTCCATTTGTCTATATGTCATAAATACGTCTTGGCCAAATTGAAGCTATGATCCAATCAATATACACACCGGGAGAAAACAGAACGAGTTCACTTACGGCTATCCGTTGGGGGGTTTTTTCGACTTGCAGCTCTATCAACTGGGACATACTTTGGGTTGAGAGGAGGCGTTTATCGTATGGATACGATAAAACATGGCTATATGCGTTCGGCTCCGGGATCGTATCGGAGGGTACGAGGATCCGCATTTCACGATCATTAATAAGTTCGACATCAATGACCAACTTCTCTGGATGATCTATCATGGAACGTATAGCAGACTCGAAATGATCGAGAATGACATGCGTTTCCGCGTCAGATATAGCTTCGGAGGCGTGGACTGAGCTAATTGAGATAAAATCTGCAGAACCTAATTCCACATCGACGACCTTTCAAATCGTCAAAAAGATATTACCAGAATAACCACGTTTACTTACTAGAGGATAATCGAGTCTGAAACATCAAATATCAGCCACGAGTCTTTTAGCGGGCTGGAAAAACGCACCGTCCTCGAGCATCTTTTCTAGCTTTTCCAAAGAGACGATCCTCTATGGGTAGGTCATTTTCTAGAGAAATATCCAGTCCTCTACTCCAGAGGTTAAGAATAGTGTTGAACATGCTGGTGACGGGAATGCCTTCGGCTTGTAGTTCAGCTAGGGAGATACTTTCGTGCTTGCCAATTTCGAACTGCTCCGACTGTAGTTGCTGCAGCATCTCAAGCACCGTAAGTTTAGGATTAAAGATGACACGTCTTGCTATAGTATTGATCATGATTCCGGTCATTGATCCGATATTTTTGATAGGAGCATCTATAAAATAACTTTATAAGGAAGGTTGCGCAATTTGAATAGAGATTTACGAACTTCTGCCAGAGAGAACCTGCCCGAAAACAATATCTGTAGAGTTGCTGTGTGCTGACAATACCATCGCCCAAGCACAAGTTATCAGCGTTGATGGCATGATACCATATCGGCGGGTAAGAGAGCTGACGTCAACTCCGTGAAGGTCACGGAGGGTGATTGTATTGGCAGTAACACGGCGAGCGTTGGAACGACCCTGAAGGAAAGGTGTTGGAGAGGCATTATGTAGATGCTTTCTCCAAAATTCTATACCACCGTTGCGATCAATGTGCTGAAGATACTTGATCATTGGTTTGAAGGAACGACGAAGCGGAAGTGGATGCGCCGCATATATGCGTTCTATGTCGGTCGTCATGTTCTCCGTTGACCAACGATCCGACAAGGCGTGATGCATAGTCCACACAAGGACTCGTGCACATCCATTTAATTCGAAGATGCATGCACGAGTGAGAAACTCTCCATCGTTGAACCGCTGACTGCCTCGACCATTTTCGTATTCAGAGATGCGCACTTCAAGTTCTTTTTCATCTGCCACAGTGACAATTTGACACTCCATTTCTTTCCTTCCCGGTCTCACTAAAGCCTGAAGCCAGCTGTTGGATGCGGGCTCGAACAAAAACACCGTCCTGAGCATCATTCCGTTGGGTTGATTGACAAAGTCCTTCAACGCTTCTTTCAGCCTCATTGAGTCTGCTGTAGAAGGAAGGTCCCATGACATCGTCACGATATACGCATCATGAATAATCATGCCTGTCAACAGGAAGCTATTCTGGATGGGCGTGGAAGGATATACATCAAGAATGTCACTGAAAAACATTGAATGAGATGATTGAAGCACATGACGCAGGAAAGATTGAGTTCACCTGGCAGAAAGATTGTACTTCGGAAGCAAATCATTTCGAAGAGAATTAAGTGTCGCAGTATCGACGCTGAGAAGCGTGAGGTCTTCGGGAGTCATTCTGTCAAGGGTAACGGCCGGTGTCTCATCGTCGTCATAGTCATCACTTGGGGTAGCTGACTGCACGACCTCTGCCATTTTCCGAATTGTACGACCACGAATAATGTCCGTTACAGGAAGAGAAAGACCGGCATCACGTGCTGCACCTGCGAGCCGTATAGCAGAGATCGAATCTCCACCGACTATAAAGAAGTCGTCGTCAATCCCAAGTAAACTTTCCTCGAGATTCAATATGGTTGCCCATAGGGACCTCAGCGTCGCTTGAAGCTCATTATGAGGTAGCTCAAGTGATGACAGTTGTTCTGAGTCAAGCTGAAGGTCCCTGATCTCTTCGTGATTGGCGTAGTAAAATGCGGTTAGAGCCTTTCGATCCAGTTTTCCAGAGCTCGAAAGAGGGAAATGATTGAGCGGAACATAAATACTCGGTACCATGTATGGTGGCAGTTTTTGCAGAACAGCACGTCGTAGCGACGTTATGAGCGTGCCAATGAATTGCTGGTCATCGTTCACAATAACGATATCGTCCGCTCCCGGAGTAGAAGGGTATTCCAAGAAGGCCACTAGACTTTCATTCCCAGTGTCAACTTTGATGACTGCCGCGTTGGCTACATCCGGGTTAGCATCCTTAAGGACTGCCTCGATTTCTCCGATTTCAATTCTCAATCCACGAATCTTGACTTGCGTATCCCGACGGCCAAGATATGTGATTGAATGATCAACAGGACTCATCCGAACGAGATCCCCTGAAGCGTACATTATCGAGCCAGGACGGAACGGATCCTTGACGAAAACCTTGGCAGTTTGTTCCGGAGCACTGAGGTATCCTCGAGCTACCTGAGGTCCCCCAACGAAAAGTTCACCAACGCAGCCGAGAGGTACAGGTCTGAACTTTTCGTCCAAGACATAAATGAGGTTAAGACCAAATGGTCTCCCAATGTTGGAGACTTCGGTAGAAGGTGTAACTTGTCTCATGATGGTCACATTCGTACCAGTCTCGGTAGCTCCATAACTACAATATACAAGTCAGCAATGAACTCTATGTGATATAGAACATTACGCACGCGTTCATAAGTGTTACCGTACTCCCCCACTTATTACGAACCTCAGGACTCAACATTTCACCACCCAATATCATCGTGGCAAGGGTTGGAACTTCTTCAGGAGATAAGAGCCCGGCAACTGCAAGCATTTATGAAAAAAAAGCAAGACTCAATGATGAAACTAACTTACCAGTCGGCGTTACTTCCAGTAAAGTTATGTCGAAGCTATTTGCTACACCAGCCAAATCGTCCATCAACTTCTGTTTTGGCACAATACAAATCGTGCCTCCACCAGTCAATGTAACACTCCAGTCCTATAGTTCTGTTTAGGAGAGATTCAGAGGAGAATCATCGATCATGCATACCCAGACGCTGACGTCAAATGTGTAATTTACACATTGCAATACTCGACCGTCAAAAGAACCCAGGAGCTCTCTGGACCCAAGCGCACTTTCCATGATGGAGCCGTGCGTAAGAACAACACCTAGACGAAGAAAAGGTTAACGACAGAAAACAACAGAATAGTGGAATCAAAACCTTTAGGAATACCGGTTGAACCGCTAGTGAAAAGAACATGGCATATATCATCGCGCGTAACCTCAACATTAGGCTTGGTATCAGGTGATAGTTCCCTGAAATCGACCACCATTACACCAACACCAGTTTCGCCAAGCATCGAGACAAGCTGTTGTTGGAGATCCTTTGATGTAAGAATGACCGGGGCTTTTGAAAGACCGAGGATAGTATTAATTCGGTCGGCTGGATGTTCTGGATCCAACGGGACATAACCTCCGCCAGCCTTGTGTATTGCGACAATAGACAAGAACATCTCAATAGACTTGTCCATATAAAGCGCGACAAGGTTCCCTCGTTCAATATTATTACTGATAAGCTTCCGAGCCAAATTGTTTGCAAGAGAATCCATTTGTTGATACGTCATAAATACGTCTTGACCAAATTGAAGCTGGCGAACATATTGTAAAACTGAAACTAGAACAAAACTATATCCACTTACGGCAATCCGCTGCGGCGTTCTCTGAACTTGGAGCTCAATTAATCCAACGACGCTCTGAATTGAATGATCATTTGAACAGCACGGCTTCTGGTCGTGAACGTCAAGTTCTAGCGACTTTTCTGGAGGCACGAGCAATTGTCGCTCTTGATCATTGATGAGTTCGACATCCGCAACCAAGCTTTGTGGGTGATTCATGATGAAGTGTAGTGCAGTTTCAAAATGATCCAAGAATGTGTTGACTTCTGCTTCAAACATGATCTCAGGAGAATACTGTACGCGTATGGAAATACCGTCGGTCGATCCGAGGTCGATGTCCAAGGCCTTGCACAAAATAAGAAAGGACAACGGGTGACGGTTTTATCACTTACGAAGGGGTAGTCGACCCTAATTTAGACGATGCAATTAGATTTCAGTTGCATCAAGAAGTTAAGATAATATACCTATCACGACCGTCTGACCGGGGTTTGGCAAACAGGCTGTCTTCCGAAAGACGTCCATCACGTTCAATCACCTCATTAAATCCCTTGTTCCTGAAGTTAAGAATCGTGTTAAATAAGGAAGAGACAGGAATGCCCTCGGCTTGTAGCTCCCCTAAAGCAATGCTCTCGTGCTTGCTAATCTCGATTTGTTCGGACTGTATTTGCTGCAATAATTCGAGGACTGTAATTGTCGGGTTTAACAAAACTCGACGGGCAACAGTATTGATCATGACTCCGGTCATGATTCCGATATTCTTGATAGGCGCAGCTAAAACGACGTTAAGCTGAATCTAGCACCGCGTTAGAAATACATACTGCGACCCGAAAGAACTTGTCCAAAAACAACATCGTTGGTGTTGCTATGGGCCGACAACACTATCGACCAGGCGCAAGTTATCAATGTCGATGGCATGATACCGAAGCGGTTGATGAGACTGGTGTCTATCGTTTGGATCTCACGGTATACTATTGTACTAGCAGTGATACGGCGAGCATTGGAACGATTTTGAAGGAAAACGGTCGGCGAAGCGTCGTGGAGATGTTTCCGCCAGAACTCCACACCGCTAGTATGATCAATGCGCTGCAGATATTTAATCATGGGCTTGAAAGAGCGCCGAGTTGGAAGAGGATAATTCGCATATACGCTGTCTATGTCAGACACCATATGTTCCAGTGTCCAGTGGTCCACCAGAGCATGGTGTATAGTCCAAACAAGGACCCGAGCATGACCATCCATTTGGAAGACGCAGGCGCGAGTAAGAAGCTCCCCATCCTCGAATCGCCGGCTGCCTCGATTATGTTCGTATTCAGATACGCGCGAGGAGAGCTCGGCCTCATTCGCAACGGTGATTACGTCCCATTCCATTCGTTTCATTTCAGGTTTGACGACTACTTGGAGCCATTTGTTTGAAACGGGATGGAACAAGAACACTGTGCGAAGCATCATCCCATTGCTGTGATTGATGAAATTATCGAACGCCTTCTGGAGCTGAACAACACCGGTATTTGGAGGTAGGTCCCAAGATATTGTGACAATATATGCCTCATGAACGATCATACTTGTTAGCAAAAAGCTTGTCTGCAGATCGGTTGAGGGATATATATCAAGGACATCACTAGAAGATTAATGTTTTGAGCAACGATCATGGATAAAAGCGATGTAAAAGCGATGATTCACCTTGCAGAGAGACCATATTTTGGAAGAAGGTCATTGCGTAAGGAATCGAGTTCATCCTCGTTGAGGCTGAGTAATGTGAGGTCTTTAGGACCCATCCTATCAAGAGTGACTGTGGGCGCCTCGTCATCGTCATAATCGTCGCTGGAAACAACAGCCCTAACAATCTGTGCCATTTTGCGAATTGTCGGGTTACGAATGATGTCCGTTACAGGAAGAGAAAGTCCTGCGTCACGAGCGGCACTTGCTAGTCGTATAGCAGAAATCGAGTCTCCCCCGACTACGAAAAAGTCGTCATCAATACCTAGTAGGTCTTCTCTGAGATTCAGAGTAGAGGCCCATAGAGCTCTCAACGTCGATTGAAGTTCGTCATGCGGTACCTCCAATGATGATAGTTGTTCTGAATCGAGCGGCAGGTCTCGAATTTCCTCTTGATGGGCATAGAAGAATGTGTTGAGTGCCTTCCGATCTAGTTTTCCCGAGCTTGAGAGGGGGAAGCAATTGAGCGGCACATATATACTGGGAACCATATACGGCGGAAGTCTCTGTCGAGCAGCATGTCTTAATGACGATATTAGAGAGTTATCCAAGCCCTCGTGCACGATAACAATTGTGTCGGTTTCCATACTGGTCGAGACTTCCACAAAAGCAATCAAACTTTCCTTCCCAATATCTACCTTAATTACCACGGCATTTGCGATGAGTGTGCTGGCTTCTTTCAATACAGCCTCGATCTCTCCGATTTCTATTCTTAGTCCACGCATTTTGATTTGCGTGTCGCGACGGCCGAGATATGTGATGGTCCGATCGACAGGACTCATGCGAACAAGGTCCCCAGAAGCATACATAATAGCACCAGGTCGGAAAGGATCATTGACGAAAACTTTGGCCGTTTGTTCGGGAGCGCCCAGATATCCACGAGCTACCTGGGGTCCACCAATAAACAGCTCTCCAACACAGCCGAGAGGTACGGGTCGAAGGCGTTCATCGAGGATATACGTTACATTGAGACCAAATGATCTCCCAATGTTGGAAAGACCAGTAGATGAGGTGACCCGTGTCATCGCGGCCACGTACGTACTAGCCTCGGTAGGTCCATATCTATCATATATAAATCTTTGTTTCAGTCAAGAAAATGGTGTCTCGATACGTACCCGTTCATAAGAGTCACCGAATCGGCCCACGCATTGCGAACCTCAGGTGTTAATACTTCACCGCCTAACAGCAGGAGCTGAAGGGACGGTGCCTCTTCGGGTGACATCAACATTGCAACTGCATTTGTTACAAGTCAGTGTTGTACAATGATGTTCCTATTAATGTGATATTTGTACCTGTCGGTGTAGTCTGCAAAAAAGTGACGTCCAAGTCACTTGCCACTCCGCCCAGGTCATCTATCAACCTTTGCTTTGGTACAATGCACAATGTACCCCCATTACTTAATGTACAGGCCCAGTCCTGAGCGTGAAATAATTATTAGCAGCTTTACTGGCATGTCAAGCAGGGCATACCCAGACAGAAAGGTCGAAAGTGTAGTTCGAAAATTGCAGTATCCGTCCGTCGAGGCGGCCGACAACGTCAAGCGATCCAAGGGTGCTCTCAAGGATAGATCCATGCGTGAGGACGACACCTTCAAGAATCGTGTTAGCTAGCAGGTGGTTCAAGTTGTCGGAATACTTTTACCTTTGGGAATGCCGGTTGAACCACTTGTGAAAAGGACGTGGGATATAGCGTCGCGAGTTATATGTATGTCGGGCTTCTCGTCAGTAGAGAGCTCATTGAAATCAACTACAACTGAAATAGCTTCAGCGTCGACAAGCTTGGAAACCAGTTGTTCCTGAAGTTCTTTAGTTGTAAGAACTGTTACGGCCCCCGATAAGCGAAGGATGGTGTTAATGCGATCGGCAGGGTGTTCTGGATCCAAGGGAACATATGCACCACCAGCTTTATGCACCGCAAGAATTGACAAGAACATCTCAATTGACTTGTCCATGTAAAGCGCGACAAGATTCCCTTGCTCGATCCCACTCTTGACAAGCATGCAAGCAAGGTTATTCGATAAGGCATTCATTTGGCGATATGTCATGAACACATCTTGACCAAATTGAAGCTGTGACATGTGAATATAAATGATAACACGACGCTGAACAGATTAACTTACTGCGATCCGTTCGGGCGTCCTTTCAGCTTGAAGCTCTATCAACCGAGACACGCTCTGGACCGACGAAAGATCATCTTCGTACGAATTAGTGGCATGTCCGTTAGGTTCCAAAACGGACGACTTCTCAGGAGGAACAAGTAATTGCCTCTCTTCGGCATTGATAAGTTCAACGTCAGCCACAGGACTCTCCGTATGATCCATCATGAAACACAGAGCTGACTCGAAATGGTCCATGATGACAGAAACCTCGGTCTTGGAGAGCACATTATCGTTATAATTCGCCTCAATGTAGAAATCATTCATTGTGACCGGTATTACCGTAAGTGTCTACGGGGGTTATAGTGCGTTTATGATGTGTTGATTTCCTGTACTTACGAGTGGAACGTCTTGTCTGAAAGAGCGGATAAGTAACCATGTTTGGGTTTATTCAAGGTAGCCTTACCCATCATAACTTCCCTGCCTTCGTGCCCACAAGCAGCAATCGGCTGTGAAGTCGAGTACATTTCTTTGATCGCCAGGAAGGTTTGTAAAGTTGAGTAAAGTTTTGAAAAGGCTAGCAGCAGGTGTGCCTTGTGATCGAAGTTCCGCAAGATCAATATGTTCATGTTTACTTATTTCAGTCTGATCCCGCTGGATTGCAAGTAGGGTGTCGAGAATAGAAGCGTCGGGCTTCAAGATAACGCGATGAGCAACGGTGTTGATAGTATTTCCCGCCATGAAGTCAATATCCTTGATCGGAGCATCTGAATGTAGCGTAAACTATCTTCCTCTCTTGCACGAAAAGGAGATACATACTTCGTCCAGCAACAACTTGCCCAAATACAACGTCTGGACTGCTAGTGTGCGCAGCTAAGACAACAGACCACGCAGCAGTAGCCAAAGATGCAGCCGTAACACCAAACCGACGAGTAAATGACGTGTGATCTTTATGTATTTCACGAGAAGCCACCGTGTTTGCGATGGCACGAGAACCATCGGGAACACTTTGGGGGAATGGCGTTGGATTTGCATCCAGAAGATGGCTTTGCCAAAACTGTAAACCATTGGTACGATCCAGACTTTCGAGATACTTGATCATTGGCTTGAAAGACCGTCGGCGTGGCAGAGCCCGTTCAAAGAATGTGTCTGCAATATCGCATTCTGCGTTGTTTATACTCCAATGGTCCGCCACTGCGTGATGCAGACTCCAAACGAGTGCACAAGGAACGCCGTTCATCTCAAATATACAGGCCCTCGTCATCAGTTCTCCTTGTTCAAATTTCTGACATCCGTGGCCGAATTGATACTCGCGTATGGCTGTTTCGAGCGCGGCCTCGTTAGTGACTGCAATCGTGTTCCATTCGATCGATTTCCACGAAGGACGGGTCACAACCTGAAGGTAGCGACCGGTAGTGTCGTCAAGAACAAAAACAGTCCTAAATATTGTTCCATTAGGGTGATTAATAAAGTCGTCGAAAGCCTTTTTAATGCGGATGCTGCTTAATCCCGGGGGAATATCATAAATTTGTCTTATGATATAAGCGTCGTTAACGAATAACCCAGCTACAAGGAAGCTGGTTTGTAATGCCGTGCATGGATAAATGTCCAACACATCGCTACAGAAGAGCGTTCATCAACTCAACAACGTACTGGAATGGAATGCAGACATACCTAGGTAATAATCCATGTTTCGATAACAATTGCTTTCGGAAGAAGTCAAGTCGAGTTTTGTCGACTTCCAGCAATGTGAGGTCCTCGGGTTGCATTTGATCTAGAGCCACAGATGGTGTCTCGTCGTCATCAAAGTTGTAGTCCACGACGGCTGTTCGAGCAATCTGCGCCATTCCGATGATTGTCGGATTCTGAATGATATCTGTCGTTTGAAGGTGGATGCCTGCGTCACGGGCAGCACTTGCGAGCCGAATGGCAGAAATCGAGTCTCCTCCAACGGCGAAGAAATCGATATCAATGCTCAAAAGCTCCTCTCCGATATTCAATATTGAAGCCCATAGGGTTCTTAAGGTTGCTTGTAGCTCGTCCCGTGGTGCCTCTACAGATGGAAGCTCTTCAAGGTCGAGCCGAAGGTCCCTGATTTCGTCCTGGTGGGCATAAAAGAACGCGTTCAAAGCCTTCCGATCCAGCTTCCCGGAGCTTGCAAGCGGAAAACGATTGAGAGGAACGTATACCGTTGGAACCATGTACGGCGCGAGTCTTTGCCGGGCAGCCTGTTTCAGCGACGCGACGAGAGCACCAACCATCTGTTGATCTTCGTGAACAATAGATACGTCATCGGTTCCCATATTAAGAGAGCATTCTAAGAATGCAACCAGACTTTCATTTCCAGCGTCCACTTTGATGACTGCCGCGTTGGCGATGCTCGTGCTCGCTTCTTTAAGTACGGCCTCGATTTCTCCGATCTCTATTCTTAGGCCACGGATTTTGATTTGAGTATCACGACGACCGAGATAGGTAATTGAGTAATCGACAGGGTTCATGCGGACGAGATCCCCGGAAGCATACATGATAGAGCCTGGACGGAAGGGGTCGCTGACGAATGCCTTTGCAGTTTGCTCAGGAGCACCCAAGTATCCTCGAGCTACTTGAGGACCGCCAATGTATAGTTCACCAACACATCCAAGCGGTACAGGCTGCAATTTTTCATCCAAAACATAAATGACATTCAAACCAAATGGTCTTCCTATATTCGGAAGTTCGGTGGATAAGGTGACCCATTTCAGTGCCGTCACATTCGTGCTTGCTTCTGTCGGACCATATCTAGAGATGACGACTCGAATCCAATGTTCAAAATATGAAGCGTTTGATAACTTACACGTTGGCGACGTTTATCACATTCGCCCACTTATTGCGAACCTCTGGCGTTAAAGGTTCTCCACCTGGTGCCAACATTTGAACCGTTGGAACTTCTTCGGGTGATATGAGGGCCATAACTTCAAAAGACAATCAATATGTTTTGCCATGATCAGATGCATGATCGTCCCCACCCGTTGGCGTTGTCTCCAAGAAAGTCACATCCAAGCTACTGGCAATGCCGCCAAGGTTGTCCATCAGTTTTTGTCGTGGAACAACGCACAGGGTACCTCCTGCAGAGAAAGTACCACACCAATCCTAAAGAAATATCAGTGAGATCATTCTGCTAACTTCAGAAGATCTTACTTACCCAAACGCTGACATCAAAAGTGTAGTTTGCGAATTGCAATACTCGGCCATTTAAAGGACCGAAAACGTCCCGAGAGCCTAAAACGCTTTCAATGATGGATCCATGTGTTAGGATGACACCTTAGCAAAGACGGAATCGCGTCAGTTGTGAACAACATGAGCCAGAAAGTAGAACAGCCATCCGTACCTTTAGGGACCCCTGTTGAACCACTAGTGAATAGTACATGAGAAACGTCGTCCCGTTTGACATGTACATCTGGTTTTATAGCAGGAGAAAGACCATGAATGTCGATTGGCAAAAGCGTGATGCCGTAATTTTGAGACTCGAGGTGTGCCTTAAGCGCCTCGCTAGTAAGCACGATACTGATGTTCGCGATTCGAAGGATCGTTTGAATACGTTCAAAAGGATGTGCTGGATCCAAAGGAACGTAACCACATCCGGCTTTGTGTATGCCGAGAATACTTATGAACATTTCTGAGGATTTGTCCATGTATATTCCAACTAGATCGCCATGTTTTATGCCATTGGAAATGAGAGTGTGACCGACGCTGTTGGCAAAGGAATCCAACTCTCTGTAGGTAACAAACTGATCCTGATCTTGTTGAAGCTGTACGAAGGAATCTTAAGTACGATATGAGTTATAAACATATATGATAACTAACAGCAATCTTCTGAGGTGTCTTGAGAGCCTGTTCCTCGATGAGTTGGGACACGTTTTCCGCATGGCTTAAGGACGTGTAAGGATATGGTGGATTGATATCAACGATGAGACGTTGCTGTTCCTGGGTTGAAACGAGACCAACATCGGAGAGAGGACTCGTGAGATTAGAGAATATGTTTTCGAATGCCACTTTGAAGTGGTCCAAGAATATTGCGATTTCCGGCTCCGTTACGCTTGTCGAAACGAATTGGGCCTCGACCTCAATTTCATCCAAGTTAATAAATTTGACATTGAATCCCAGGTCATAATCAACGCCTTCTGGCTTTAGGTTGGCTCCAACAGTCGAATTGGTATGGAAGAAGATAATCGTCCGGAACAAGGAAGCTATCTCTGCCGGAATAGTTAGCTTTCCAGCGCCGAATAGCAGTTGATTCTCGGATTGAAAAATGTCATTCTGTAAGTCGAGAAGGGAAAGAAGAGTAGTTTGGTTCCAATCAAAGGAAATATCCTGGACGAAACCAATAGGACAATCATCTGTCATGGAGACGTCGGTCCTAATCACAGAACGTTAACCAATGGTATACGATATCCAAGTTAAGTTACACTACCTATCTGAGTGACGAACGTAACCAAAAACAACCTTGTTAGGAGCATCTGCATGAGCTCTCAGAACAAGGCTATAAGCCAATGCGACGACAGTCGAGAGTTTAATTCCATTGTCCAGGATTACACCTTGACTGGGTACAAGAAAGCGACGAATGACTGAAGCGTCAACGACAGGCTTAGATGAAGAATGTAAAGGGTAGATAGTAGGAGATGCTGTAGCAAAGCGTTTTTGCCAGTGATCAATGCCAAAGTTGGATGGGTTGGCCTTCGAAGTATCATGGTGGAGTTGGCCATTTGATTCAGAGTTTGGGTTAGAATTTTTGTGATTATCATTGTCATCGTCTGCGGGCTGCATTTCGGAGATGGTTTATGTGGGCAAGAATGATAAGTTTGGCTCGGAGGAATCGAGTTGTAGATCCACGGAAGTGGTGTTTAGCCCTGTATAAATACTGCGCTCGTACGCGAACGATAGCGATAAATGGTACAGATCAGGCTTGAGAATTCATGAGTCTAACGTATCGAATATCTTTTGAGAAAGGAGATGTGCCACAGAGTTAATGCCGTTTCAACCGAATCGCCCAGTATGTCGTGTTTTTTTCACCCCATTTCCGATTCCAGTAATCGCATATTGGTAATTTGCTGTCTCCGACAGATCCATGTGGCCACAATACATATTTTCACTTCCAGAATTTCCTTTGATTTCGCTGAAATAAAGAATCCGACCTGTTAAGTGTGGAGGTGTCGTGCAATTATTTTGCTTTTTGGAGCTGTTAATGGAAAGTTTTCCTGTAAATTACGTAAGCCATCGAATTCGCCTGCCTTTGACAGGTTTGTATCTCACGAGCCCCCGTAAACAACCTCCCAATCGAGAAACTAAATAATCTATTTACAATAATAATTGTAATTGGAACAGCGTTTTTTCTTGCTTTTGCTCAGGATGGCGACATCGCTAAGAGTTTTCTCCTGGCTGACAAAAGGGTACTCAATCATACCGAACCATCGGACCGAGCATTGCAGCGAATCTGAAGCTATGGTAGTATTTCCTTTTCAAACATTCCTTTGGTCAAGGCAATAACGTGCCTCTGCTAGTCTTCAATTGCATGCCTTTAACAACTGCAATAGAAAACCCCTGGCTGTTTCCCATATCGGATTATTGATTCTCATAGATACAACCTGTCAACCACAATTGCACGACTGAACATTCACTGGACATCAAGGACAACTCAAGCTGCGTCCTCGAAGATGACGCATGGGTTTACTGCTGTCGGTGTAACGAAATTCTCTTTAGGCACTGCGACACGTGACGCTGAAAGTTAAAGGTCTCATGAAGACGACAATCTCTCAAGTCGTTATCGATCAAATGTTTTTATAAAGTCATAAGTGGCGTTATATTGGTAACTACATCATAGGTTTTACAAGCCAGCTGGTCCTCCTAATTTGCTTGAAACGACCCATACTGTTCCATTCTCAGTGTTCCACTCGTCTTCTATTTTCAAGTCGCCATCTTTTGAAATACCGAGGAACTTGTTGGAATATTGACCCGACTCGTCCGTTGGTATTAAGCCGAACTTTAATGAAAGTTAGTTTTAATTCTTCCCCACGAAGCTTCAGAACTGACCTGATCTCTGCCACGTTGTTCAACCCAGACACGATATACAGTACCATTGACGCGCGCCAGGAGGTGCTCTGGGTTTCCGTATCTACCAAGGAGACCTAGCCAAAACATACATTTCGGTACGGTTATTTAGGATATCATTTTTGGAGACAAACCATCGTCGATGCTGAGCCAACCATTTTTATCTTTGCGGAATTTGACGTGCTCCTCATTAATGTTCTCAGTAATCTGAACATTGTGGGGCTCATTCAGGCTTTGAACGAGGTGGAGCGTTTTGCCTTGGAATTGAGTGCGGTAGAATCCTGAAGATAGAACCATGCTTGGGGGTGATATTTGGGTGAAATTGGCAAAACGCAAGTATCCACAGTGGGATTTTAAGCAAGCAGAGAGTAAGCTGTAACTCCTTTTCTTCTTTCTAATTTCATTGCCCATCTTTTAGCGCAACCGAAAAAAAGAACCGGTATTTTTTGGCAACGAAAGGCCGATGGCGATCTGTGAGTTGCAACTACATTTAGGTTATCACAACAGGGACCTCTGTCACCCGAGAAATTTCCCTAAACAGGTAAAAAGCGACCAGCATTTACATCGGGTGGAACTTCTTATTCATTTTGATGTGGACTGCCCTCGCACGGGATTTTCTCACACACGTTCGGCATGTTCACCCATTATGTCCATCGAACGGCTTAGCTGGAGGTATTCGTACTTCCAGTATCACAAGCCACCAGGTCGAGAATCCTAAAGGTGTCAATTAAATGTCCCGAGACCTCCAGATCATGACGTGCTCAGCTTCTGAAGATACCCAGTACCTACTAGCTCAATTCAACCCCAGAGCTGGCCTGAGGAAACTTTGAACGCCGGTCCGAAATTGACTTCTCTGTTCATGAAAAAAAGGCACTTCTGAAAAGCAGCATCAACGCGAACTGTACACTAAAATAGATTTAACGAGATAGAAATAAAATAGGCAAGCCAAAGGTCTTTCATTTTGCTACACGTATGTTACAGTTTCTTTATTTTGTCGTGAAGTAATCTGATTCTCACAAATCAATGATAGATAATCGATTACATTCACGATAATCAAAGTCATTCAATAGACATATTAACCGAGACAATAGCTGCAAAACTCGAACGACGGTATGAGCCTTTCTCCGTGGATGACCCTTTGTTCCCAAGACGCCTTTCGTTTCTTTAAAAGAAATATGTAAAAAATGCTCTCCTAGTTACCCTGTCATTGAATTTCATCTCCATCAGCCGATGTCATCCCATATCCGGAAATGGAGTACTGGCAGGGCCAGGGAAGATTGAATTGGCAAGTATAATATACACCTTCCCCATATTGCTTTTGCAAGCTGTAGGAGGTGGTTCGAATTCCAGCGGGAAAATTCGACTTCCGTTCGTGCTGGCGGCGGCGTGTATACTTCGGATCTTCTCCAAAATGTGCCTCAAAAGGTTCTAACCATCGATCTAATCGATCACAGAGATACCACCAGTCATTGCCGCTATGCCGGATCGCATCAATCCTTTCAACGTCTCCCTAAATGCTTTCAGACTGGCTTCCGATGCACCACCTCCAGATGGCCAGATATATTCTTCTATGCTATACCATTCTCAAGCAGGACGTGTGCAAGTTCCTGTGACGAAAAAAAATAAGTCGGAAAGTTCCTTGAGGCTAAAATTTTTGAAATACGGGCTTAACGAGAAATCCGCTTCTTTGGCAACTTTGAATAGACACAGGTTTTCAACTTATCCAGTGGCGTATTGGTGTATTACCATTCTCCCCATAAATTAGTTATGCTTTGAATGCAAAATTCTATTAAACTCAATTAATCGGAATTTAAGGGCTTTCACAAGTCGGTTCTCTCCTAGTAATGCTAATACTCCTTCGCATGTGAGATTCACTCGACTTCGAAGAACAAGAATATATCGTAAAGAAATCGAAATGTTTCGCTTAATACAATAATTTATATTTCAACTTTGTAACAACGTGTCTACCATAAGATTTTTTAATAAATGCTTGTGTATTGGTGGAACGTGGGGGCCAAGGCACATTAATCTCACTGCCAATGTGGGGTGAGAACAAGGCTATGTATGCAGGAATGATTGGTCCGTGACTCCGTGTTAAGAGCCGATATCAAAAACGAGATGTATGCTCAGAGATGCATTTTGTATTTGCTTCCAAAGGTATTTGGCGTGATTCCCTTGTCCCCTTTTTTGCTGCTCATCAATTAATACTGGGCTTCGTACATAACTAGAACATAGAGTCGTTGCCACAAAGACATATCTGGGTAATAAGCTGGTGTTCTTCTTGTGATGTAGATTCACAAACTTTCGAGTTATTGTCATTCCGTAAGGTTTTATGTAATAAGGGGAACACGAGAGAAGGAAGATGTTTTAAGGTATGAATCAATTTCATACAAGGCTGCGCAGTTGAGGCAAATCTAGCTTTAGATGGTCGCACATAATACCCCACGGCACTCATTCGTCAAGATGCTTGTGTCAAAAGATGTTGATAAGAATAAGAATCCCTCGCTTCTAATGAATGAATGATTTATACCTGTTACGCAATTGCTGTTGTCAAATGGGGGAGTGCTGGGGTGCCTTAGCTGGAGGTAGTCCTGGAAGTGATCTGGAGGTGAACAGAAGCAGTCAGGAGTTTGGGTCGAGTTAAAAACACAGGTGTGATCATTTTACCGAATTCCAAAGAAGTTCGAAGTAGACACGGATGTCAATGAACGCGCGCTCCGAAATGCACTTAAACTATAAGAAGGTGGATCGGGAACTGGCATCAATCCGTTACGCAATCTGAATACACGCGTACTGGAGAAAATGATGAACGGGCGCTCCGAGAATTTTGTAGCGATAATGGATCCTCAAATTCAACACGAATTGTTAATTGTCTCGTATACAGTTACCAAAAGCAGCGTGTGCATTGTTACAAACTAGGTCTGTCACTTTGACAGAGAATATCGCATAGGATCTGTTGGGCTTTCACGTCAGGTAAGTTATGTGAGAACCTGAAGCACGTTGAACGGGCGCTCCGACCACGGTTTAGCGAGGATAAGGGTACAACAAGAAGTCAAGTCCTTTTGCCAGCCTTGGCAAATCCATTGCCAAAGAGTCTTGGTTTCGACAGAGATGGAGACTATACTCCACACAGTAAGAGACCATTTGTCAGATGGAGCGATGTGCGAGCAGAAGATGTATCAAATCGGTTACAAGAGTACGGGAGGAAATAAGTCCTTTCGCCGATGTTGGCAAATCACTGCCAGAGAGCTTTTGGCATAAAACAACTTTGATTGAGTGAGGAACAGCCTCCCGATTGAATGATGGGCAGCGGAATATGTATTAACCAGTTCTGGGTGTGCATATGCACACGGTACGGTAGTAAGAGTTTTTTCTCGTAGTGCCATGGCAAGACTGTTGCCATTTCACAGGAACATCGGGACACCAGTTTTCCGGTTGAGAGGCCTTTTCAATGCATATAAATTGTTTTCCCTCAGCTGAACTAGCACGAATCTTCAACGTTCAACATAACCAACGGTGGCATCTTCAGAGGTGGGTCAAAAGATAAGCGATGTCCAAAATGGTTCAGCGAAAACATGAGAAGCAAAAATATCAGTCAACGTAAAACAATAGCAAGACAATAACTTGAATCTCATTGTCGACAGTGACTTGTTGCGCCTAGGAATGCGTCATACAAGTGGTACATAAAACGGAAGACCGGATGAACCGTCACGACGTCACACTGTTACAGGCGCCAGCTCTTCCTTTCTCAACCTTATATCAACGTTATATCCTCCAATCATACGTATACTGATCTCAGGGACAACATTTTTTATGTTTGTGATAAGAGGCCAATCATTGAAAAGTCGTGATGTAAAAGGATGAGCGATGCTGCAGTGTGGCAGTGTAGCACAGGTCTAAACTTCTACAGTACGTATCGCCACCTCCATTGATGTCGGTTTATAAATGGCTGATGCCAACCATTGTACATTCTTTAGTTCAGAGGTATACTGTTATATCTGTACATCCATGAGTACATCAACCCAAACGCAACGATACATTATACGATTAAAAGGCCATGTAGATATGGACGCACATATCCAAATCCTCAATGATAAATTCGGTAAAGATTGTCACAAAGTCGTTCATAAGTTTAACCCAAAACTTGTGAATGCCTATGTTGGTAAGGTCAACGATTCATGGCTTAATAACCCATTTCTGACATCAATATGTTCTCCTTATGCCTTTTCAGGTGAATTTACTGAAGATGTTCTCATGTCAATAAACAGTAATGGCAACGTGCATTCTATTATATCTAATACTGAGACCCACATGGATCACGTTGAGGAAATGTACGGACAACCACCTAACAATCCTTTCCGCCATAAGTCACTAACGTCACGTTTTAACGATAGCTCGGCGGCCAATGTTTCGATCTACCACAATTGTATTATAGTCAAATGTGACTGTGATCAGAGTCGCGGGCCTCCATCAATTCCGTCATTCTTTCCCGTTAGTTCCGGCTCTCGAGTTGTTACTAACTCGAAAAAAGTAACGTGGACTGGAAGGGTTTAGAACTAGAATTCTTGCATTTGAAATACACACCGATCGTAGTATTCCTATATTAAAACCATTGAAAGACTGGAGATCATTCATGTAAATCAAGGAACCTTTGGCAATTGAAATATTAGACTTAGCCTCATTGCGAGTCGTAAATCACTGTAGCGCATTTTTAACGATGATTGGCTCTTTATTACATCTGAGGTCAATCTTCGGAGGCCGCTGATAAGAAACGATACTTTGTAATATGGGTATCTGCTTCGGGTAACAAGTCTAGTCTCTCAAAAACCCGTTTCTGTGTTAGTATTGACATCGACGCCAGAGCGACACACTCATATCACAGGCACTCCAATGCAGTGTCATAATAATTGCATAATAAGAACCGATAACGCCCATGCCAAGCCCTATTGGTGCATAATGTCTTCTGACAGTACAAATGATGATCACCTCACAGGTATTGCGCCATTTCGTTTACAGGGAATACCGGTGCAAATCTGATCGGCAAATTCTTACAATTTTTAAGGTTCATCTTCAGCTGCTAACTTGGTATCAGACTGCGAGACGTCTTTGCAAACGGCAAACATCATTAACACTGCTGATGGCCCCACAGCCTGATGATTATGGACGTGCCTTCACTACGAAGCCGTAGGTGCTATTTATTAGCGTCGTTGAGCGAGGGTTGCATTTCTGTTGAACTTGCACATTCCAACTTCCCACCGCCTCGTAGATTAGCACCATCATGAGCACATCACCATCGAACCCCAAAAGGGAACAATACATCATACGATTGAAAGACCACGTCGACATGCAAGCACACATCGGAGTTTTCAATGGTAGATATGGACAAGATTCTCACAATGTTCTTCACACCTTTGATACGAGACTTGTCAATGCTTACATCGGTATGCAGATACACGATGAGAATTCGACATGGAGACTAACATTTTCTAGGAGAATTCAGTGAAGAAGTTCTTCGGGCTATACAAAGCGACAATAACACTGATTCCATCTTGAGCAATACCGAAGCCCAAGTGGAAGACGCGTTCCAAGTGTAAGCACCTATAGTTATATCGTTATCTGTAAATTTGTAGATTACTTACGAGGTACGTTCAATATGACAGCTCGGCACAAGAGGTTAAGTATTATCACAATTGTATAATAGTAGAATGCGATCATGGTCAACGGTCTCGGGGCCGCAGCCTCTTTCAATCCCACGAATGCCGTTCATTGTTCCAAATCCACAAAATCCACCGCCTGGGACACCATCCATCCCTGGCACCTTACCCGTGCGGGGTAAAGTAAAAAGCATGGAGCAGAGAGGTAGAACCTGAGACGAAGGCTCAAAGCTCCATGAAGCCGTGATTGCTGTGCTTCAAAGCCATCACCGAACAATTCAATAATGTAAATGACACGAATAAACCATGTATGAGCAAAGGGTAAAGCGCAGCTTTGGAGGCTTATGCCGAGACTACTAGGAGTACATATGAGCAGTCCGTTCAAGGCGGATTGAAACAGGCGCCAGCTTAGTTAATTGCTGCAACCACGTCTGTTCTCAGAACCTTCACTCAACATGAGAGCCTTTTTGTTTCGTGTTACTGAACAACCTTCGTGCTGGCAACAATTACAGGATATTGTACGCATAGTTGGACTGAGATACTTACAGCCTTGCCAGAACACCACGGAGAGTTTTAGGGCTATGTATTTTATTTCCGATGAATTGATTTTCAGTGACGACGACAAGATTTCCCGAGTTGCAGAAACGTGATCGATAGTAGACCAGTAATCCACCCGATCCTTTGACGCTCGACATGTTTCCTACGATAAGCTCCACCATAGGTTTGAAGGCAATAGTATCATGACTCCTTTCCAGACTAACAGTGCTGCTGGTCATCATCAAACCTATGCTACACCAAAATCTGTTCACCAGACCTACAGAAAATAGAGAGCCAAAAAACGTGATTCATTATCGGAAATTGGTCGATCATGTTGTGGGAATGGTGTTCAAAGGTGTTTGATCCGCGGGTTTAGCTGGGTTTGGCGATGAAAGGAAAGCGCAAGCTCCATTCGTCCAGCACGCTGGTGGATGCACGGCAACCGGTCTACACCGGTCGTTGATCCCCGAGGAGCAGAGTCGTCAACCATAATAACCATAATGCATGAAACTAGAGGCGCACCCTAACTCCTTTTCTCTCCATATCTTACTTCACAGTTTTAATGTCACCCAGCTCTGATTTCTCCGCCTTCATTCTCCAGGCTGAGAACGAGTAAGGAATGCTCTTCGTC